>QEOQ01000640.1:2048327-2073541 GCA_010279815.1 Brachionus plicatilis | reverse complement strand
GCACCAAATATCAAGGTCTGCTAAATTTGCAGAGTTTAATTTTAGACTTTTAGAAAAAAAGTTATTTAATATCTTTACACTTTGTTCTGTTCTTTTGTACTGAACTTCACAAAACCAAAGGAAAGTTCTTGGTGTAAATAGTGAAAATGAGTCTTGCACTATTGAATGCACATAAGTTTCTTTGGCTCTTTTTAATTGAATTGACCAAATCTTCTTTTAGATATTTTTTTTTCAACTTCTTTTCCTTGTTTAAACAAATGTTTGAAAATTTTTAAAACCCAGAATTTTTTAAAAGTCACAAGTCTCTAGTTAAATCTTAGTTAGGGCTTTTTTTTTATAGTCCAAGTCAAAGATATTCATTTTTTTTAACTTCAAAAACTTTAAAATTAAAAAATTTTAAACTTTGGACTTGAATTTTTTTAGTTACCTTAGACTTTAATTTTCTGCTAAAATCAGTGACAGCAAAAAAAGTTTTGAAATTTATAAGATCAAGTAGATTTTAAGAGTTAGAAAAAGGATTGGGAATGGCTAATTTTAAAGTTTGTAATAAAATTATAAAGACATTACTTAATAACCCGAGGAAGTGTGTTAACTCATGAATAAATGTTTAATTTGGGCTCAATTGGTGATCCTTAATTAAGTATTTTAGAGTGGTGTTCGGCGTTTTTATTTTATCATAACAATTACGTAAAATATTGCAAATTTTGGTTAATTTACAAAAGAAAAAAATCATGAATTCGCCATTTTTACGTAAAATAAGGAGAAATTTTAATATTTTACGTAAGTTGTTGTAAAGAGAAAAATTTCCAAAATATTGAAGAATTTTGACGTTTCTTTAGAACTAAGAT
This sequence comes from Brachionus plicatilis, assembly GCA_010279815.1. NCBI lineage: Eukaryota > Metazoa > Rotifera > Eurotatoria > Ploima > Brachionidae > Brachionus > Brachionus plicatilis. The sequence goes on along the minus strand of QEOQ01000640.1, from coordinate 2,072,693 downwards.
TTTTTCAAAATTTGAGAATTTTTCAGACGGGAAATTAAGCGAAAAAATTTATAGAAATTTAGGTAAAGTTTAATAAAATTCAATTTTTTTGAGTAAATGATAGAATAAATTAAAAAAAAAAAGTAAAATGTCCCAAAAATTTTTGTTGTAAGAAAAACGTTGCAAAAAATGTTTTTCTTAATTATAAGATTATTATAATCAAATTTTGAATTTCATTTATAGCAACTTTTTCAATACGAATTTATGTGTTTTTCTGTACCCTTAACTTTTATATTAAAATTGAGAAGAAATTAAAGTTAAAAAAAAATTATAAAAAATGAAAAATTTTTAGTACTGAAAGTGAAGTTTTTAAGGAGAAAATTGCAAAAATTATTTTTATATTAAAAAAGGAACCAAATCAATTTTTGATTTTTTTAAATCTAAGAGTTAGGTAAAATAATTTTTTAATTTACATAATATAAATACAATTTCTTTTTTTTTCATGTTAAAAAGTTATAAATTTTTATTTTTTTTTCTTTCAAATTTTATAAATAAATTTGGAAATTAATAATTTAGAAAAAAAAACGAATGACTTAACATTGGCCTGATTTAGCTTCATACAATTAAAAATTAAACTTAAAAGCTCACCTGAACGTGTAGCATATTCTTAATTGATAACTATTGGAATGCTGGGTGTGATAATCCTCATATTTTAAATACAGGCCCGAAAGCATGTTAACTAACTCTTCGGATTCCATGAACCATTTGTGCATTAGGAGAAAAACTCGCGGGAAGTCGGTCCCTGGACTAAGATTCCCAGATTCATCTTTAAAAAATTGAATTTAAAAATAATTTAAGAGTTTAAAATTTAATTTATTATTTAAAAAGTAATTTACCAAATGATTCTACTAAAATTTCGATTAATTTGGGAAGATTTGCAGCACGCACTTTGATACCCTTTATGACTTCATTGGGCTCTTCGGTGAAGAATGTCTGCGATGTAGAGTTGTCTTCTGTCTGTTCGGATTTGAGGCTTGTCGATGAGGCAAAAGTGACCGGACTGTAGTCGTCCATTGAGTGAAGATCGGTGATTGCATGGGTTCTCTTCAGTGGTGGCGATTCTTGGCGAAACGATATTTGACTCTGAAATGTTTCAGTTTTTGAACTCTGCGGTTCCAAATTGTTTAGCTCAATTATCTTTCTGCACGAATCTTCCGGCAGAGATTTCATCGGGCACAATTTTTCAATCTTAAAATAAAAAAAAATAATTTTTGAAAATTTTTATTCAAAAAACAAAACTATCGTCTTCATATCGATTTTTCTTTTAGATTACATAATCAAAAACCTGGATTTTGAACACATTTTTTCAAACTAATCAAACCAAGTTCAATAGAAATAAAAAATTTTAAAAAATTTCAAAAAATTTTAAATTTTATTTTATTTTATTTTTTCAATCTAAACACAGGCTATTAACATTTAGAATGTTTTTTATTTATAATGGGCGCGTATCAGCTTGTCACTCAAACTACGCAGAAGCAAACTATTTAGATTGAATTTTGAAAGTTACAAAATGCATAAAGCTTTTTTATTGTTTGACAAATTATAAAAAAAGTCTTACGTCAATATGTGCTTTTTTTTTTAATTTTTTTTTGATTTTATATTGGAGGCATTAAATTAAGGATTGTTACGGAAAAAGAAAGGAAAGAGAAAGTAAGAATCTTGAATGAGAAGTGAGAGAGTAGTTAAATAATGACAGAATATTGGTTGATAAAAAGCAAACATGATCGATTTGCGTCAGAAACTTATTGGTAAACCCGATTAATTTATTGGGCTAATAATTAAAAGCGCAATCTATCCTTGCTTTAAAAACAAGTACCAATAATGCAGGAACAGAAAGGGACATCTGTACAAGACGATATGGAACTGTGGTTTCGCATAGACCTCCCACAAGTAATTAATGCATGAAAATTTGAGCTTACTCAATAATTTATAAGAAATTCTGTATTTATTTTTTTTAAATGTCACGATACTCTTTAATTTTTTTATTTGACTCTGATAACTTTTTTATTCTCTCTCTAACATGAACAATTAGGTTATTTTTATTTTATTAAATTCTAAATTTTAAAATATTATTCAAAAATTTTGTTCGCTTTTGTTTTTATCTACCACTATTAAACTTTTAAACGATTAAACTTTGATTTTAATCAAAACCTGATAAAAATGCTTTTATTTAGATAAAAAATTAAAGAATATAATTATTAAATTAAACTAAAAGAATTCTTTAAAAATCAAATTGAAATTGTTAAATATTAAAAAGCTTTTTTAGCTGGGAATTTTAACAATGATCCTTAAATTACAAAACTGTTTATTTGTTTTTAGTAAAAATATCAAATTTTAATCCAGCTATTAATTTACATTTTTAAGAAAATTGCTAAAATAAAATGCTATAAATCTAATCTTTTTTTTAAATATAAATAATTTATGCAAATGTTTTTTTATAGATCAAAAGAAGGTTGCAAAATGTTATCTAATTTTTTTGCCATATATTAACTCATTTGTCAGCTAAATAGAAAAAATACTACCTTGATTGAATGATTGGTAAAAAGCTTTAATAATCCCTGCTTTTAAAAATATATTAGCCAAGATTTTTGAGTATTTTAGCATACCTAGATTTTTATTATAGTCTAATCTAGAAATAATTCGTTTTTTACTGAAACAAGTTGAAAATTTGACAGATAATTTTAAATCGGCAAAGTAAAAATTTTTGATCAAAATTCATTTTACAATGTGTAAGAAATTTAATCGCAGATTTTATCATTTTTATAAAATACATATTAATCTGATTGTAATTTGTAAAAAATACATTAAAATGTAATTGCGCATTTAAGATGTTTTGATCAAATTTGAAAATGAATTTTAATCAAAAATTTTACTTTACCTCTATCTTTGAAATTTTTGTTTTGCCTTTTATGTGATGAGTGACTTTGTGCCGATTTTGTGACCAAGTATTCTTTTTTGACCTAAATGAAGATATTGGTCACCAAAATTTTGAAATTGTTCTCAGGCATTGTGAATTTTTTACAAAAAACAAAAACACAATATAAAAAACGCCAGAAAAAAAAAGCAAAAACACGTTTAATTTCCGTACTTTGACTAAAATTTACGATAATTAACGTAAATTACCGTAAAATACAAAAAGAAAAAATTCAGAAATTTACTGTAATTTACGTTAAATATCGTAAATTAGAGTCAAAGTACGGGAATTAACGTAAAAAATTTCCTGAATAAAATCGTTTTTTTTGAAGAATTTATCGTTATCAATTTTTTATGAATTTATAGTTATCAATTTTTTAATAATAAATGACTAAACTTTATTAAACATTATTTGTTTAATCTATAATTAGATAGAAAATTATATGTATTTTTTTCTGAAGTAAATAAAATTCTTGATCAATATTTTGAAATTTTGCAATACAAAATTTAACTTTGTTTCGTCGTCATATATTTAATCAATATAAAAATATCAATTAAAGTCATAATTTGGATACCTTAATGTCGATTTTAAATTTGTCTTTAAAATTTTCAAATAAAGATTTTAGAAGAATCAATTAAAGGTCAATCAGAAAAAAAAATATTTGTTTTCTTTTAATTAAAATAATAAACATTTTATGTTTAATCTAAAAAAAAAATAAAAAAATCTAGTTTCATCATTTTTATTAAAATTTTAATTAATTAAATTTTGATCATTTGATAATGATCATGAACTTCAAGTTGCCCTGAAGAGACACAATTTGTTTTAAAAAGAGCCCTGAGCAAACAAACCAAAAAAACAAAAATTTTAAGACAAATCCTTCAATTTTAAATTTTTCTTGGCAAATATCAATCGTTAAATTAAATTGGAAAGTTTAAATTTTAATATAAACTAAAGACTACCGGCCTTTCAATAATTAGATATATGTTCATATCTGTTCATATCTCACAAGTGATTATAACAATGCTAACGTGGAAAGAAAAATTTTAAGTTGAAATTTTTAGCAAAAATTTGATTCCTTATGAATTTGAAAAGAGATGAAATAAATAAAATTAGTCTCAATACTTTTAAAGCAATAATTATTTTTTATTCTTTAATCCGACTTAAACTATTTTTAGTCTAAACACATTTTTCAACGATAAAAATGAAAATTACATATGATTTATTCAGAAAAATATTTATTACATAATTCAAAAAAATACATTATACTATTGCTGTACTTCTAGATTACGTAAACCAAACCACATTTACTTAGTATCTTTTTCTTTTTAATTCTTTAATTTAGTCATATTACAGTTAATTAAGAGAAAAATCAACGGAAAAAAAGATTTAAAAATAGAAAGAAAAATGTACTAAATGTAAAAAAAAAAGAAGTATTTTATTTGACTAAATTTCCTTAAATTATTTCATATTGTTTATTTTTTATGATGTAATTTAAACTATATTTGTTTCCATTTTTTTTATATCTTTATTTTTACTGGACAGAAGAAGCTTCACTTCGAATGTCAGCTCGAATTTTAAATAAAAAAAAAATATATCTTTAAAAAAAAAAGTACTTTTATTTCTTTTTATTTACTGGCACAAAAATTTAATTTTGAATTTTTTATAAGTTTTTTATAAGGTCTGTTTTTTCATTCTAAATAACCAAATAAAAATTAGTGATTTGAATTAATTGATTAAAATATTGGGTAGATATGTTATTATTAACTTTAAAATCTAAAATAATTGCCGCATAAAATAAAGTGATAAATTCATTTAAGAAAGATTCGAAAATATTCTGTTGCTGAATTGTCATAAGTGTTCAGAATTATTAATTAGAAATTTAATTTGACTAAGATTTTTATCAAAATTTTTTATATTTTAAATTTTAAGTTTCGGTTTTATTTTAGTTAATTTAATTTTTGATTTATTATAAAAAAATTTGTGTTGTCAAAAAAGTGATATTTGAATGTTTTTTTTTTTTGAATTTTCAATCTGTTTCTAATTTTTGAAAAAACAAAAGTTTTGCAAATTTTAATCGGTAATCTCAAACATTCATCTTAAATAACTAGCTTTAAATGGGCTTGCTAAAAGATTGTTTCTAGCTACTATAAAAAATATTTTTTTTACTCTTATCAAAAAATGGATATAATATAATAAATATTTTATTAATATTTTATTTACACTCTTATCTCAATTATTTGATAATATTTTGATTTACTTGAAAAACTGTGGGCTTAAAAAAGAAAAGCCTATTATTTATGATTCTAATAGTTTGATCTTAGCTGTTGTTTTATTGATCTTAATTTAAAAAAAATCATGCTATTTACTTATTAATTTGTAAGCTCTAGATCTAACATAAAGAACATGAATTTTTGATACCTAAATCAAATTTAAAGTTACCGCATTCCCTCGTTCGATTATGCTGCACTATAAGCTAGGACATGCAAATTAAAACATTAATTTGAAAATATTTTAGCATGGGTGAGATGTACTTTGGTGCATGGTCCAGGTATGTTTAAATTTTTAAAAGTAATCCTATGCTCAATCAAATAGTTTTTATCTGTTAAAAATCACCCTAGATCATTCCGTTCGGATTAAAATCATAACTATTATTTAACTATTAAACTTTAAATCATATAATGATTATAAAAAAATACGGATTAATTTTATTAAAGATTAAACAAAAAAACAATCAAAATCCTTGATTTTTTTAATTTATTTTTATTATTTTAAACTAAAACAACTTTCGACATTCAGATATTAAGAAAAGCGAACGTAAAAATGATAAATAATAATTCGAATTAATTTTTTATAAATAAAAATTTATTCAGACTCAATCAATTATTTTTCTATTTACTTACTGTTGTTAAATATTTATTACCTTTTGTTCGAATGATAAATTTAAGCAAATTTTTTTATTATATTTTCAATTACAAAATGAAAAAAGATTTCCTTGAAAATTAACTAATTTTTTTAAAAAGCTAAATTCAAGTTTTGGATACACTCAGTCTGTTTATTAAATCAACAGATCAAATATTTATATTTATAATAGGTGTTTATCTTTTATTTTATTTTGGATTTAGATCTATTGAAAACTAAATTTTGGTCATAAAAGTATACAAAATTTTGTTATTCTCGGAAAGAATAACAAAAAATTGAAATTTTTTGGAAAATTTGGGATATTTTTTTACCAAATTTATCAAAAATTATCTTGAAATAATCCATTTTTTGCGTTCCATTAATGATAAATTTTTAGCACCATAATTTAAATTAAATCATGAACTTCAATTTGTCAATATTTTTAAGCTTTAATATAAATTTTAAATTACAAATAAAATTTAAAAAAAAAGGCAAAATTTTCTTATTTTTCAATTTTTTGGTTTGTGTTCGATTCTAATTCTATTTTCATTCTTTTTTTCAATAAATATGGATAAATGTTATTATTTTTCATTTAAAAAAAAATATTTTTTAAAAATTTCAAATTTATTAAACAAAAATAAAATATAATTTTATTATTTATGCTATTTAATTTTTTGTTCGGATGTCAAATTTAACGGATTTTTTTTGATTATGGTTCGTATTAAAAAAAGCATTAATATGAAAATGAGTAAGAAATGACTGAGGGATGAATGAATTCTGGTTCGAATGGTAAAGTAGTTCCGGATTAAAGCAACCTGACTAAATTCTCAATCTGATTAAAAAATAAACAAACACAACAAATTGAAAATTAAATTGTTTAATTTTCAATTTTGCTTCAATCTTATAACTTTATTAAAATAATTTTATATATTTTTTAATTTTAAAATCATTATTTTTAATGAATTTAAATAAATGAATTGTTAATCAGTCTCTTGAAGCATGGGCACTGCCTGTTGATTAACCTTGAAATTAAAAATAAGATTTTTCAATTTTAAATTTTAATAGCATAAATTACATATACTCTTGTTTTTTTTAGTATTTGAGAAAAAATTTGTCTAATAATTCAATAAATAAATATTTTTATATTTAATTTTTTACTGATCTTATTTTCTAAATTACCTCGTTTTTTATAAACAAAAGGGGTAAATATACAAAAATTAAAATAAAAAAAAAAAAGAAAGTTAAAAAAATGTTTGTTGAAATAGAAAGACAAAAAAAGTTACTTCAATGCTGTTACGTTAAGTGGTTCTGTGATAAAATTACGCAATTTTATGTAAAATTACTTTTGTAAAATAACGTAAATTTACATAATCGTTAAATTTATTATCGACAAAATATGTTTAGAAACATAATGTATCACAGAACTTATTTTGAAAAAAGTTATTTATTAACTTAAACAGTTGATACAACTATTTATGATGCAAAATGATTAATTCACAGAGTTAATTTTGAAATTAAATTTAAATTAAATAAAAAAGAAAAATTTCATTTTTTTTTTAACTCAGTTTTTCTTTTCTTTACGATTTTTTACCTCAAAAAAAAATTTCTTTGCCTAATTTTACGTAAAATTCGATAAATTTTTTGATGCTTTGAAATATGAAAAAAATTAATTTTTTTAATTTTTATTGAAAATTCTACTTAAAAACGTAAAAAATGAACTTTTTATGGTCCTTTTGGATTTAACAATTTTTACCCAAATTTCGTAAAATACGCTAAAATTGCATAATTTTACCTCAGAACCAGGTGTCGTAGCAGAACTGTATATAAGGAAAGGATTATTTTAAAAAACTGTCTTTTTTTTCACTTTGAACCAACTCAATTCTATGGGATTATATTTTCTTGGACATTTATGTTGAAATCAAACATAGTAACAACAGAATAACGAGTTAAAACCGGTTTTGCCAAAAATACTGGTACCAATTGATTGTATTTGGTTCAAAGGCAATTAATTCTAGTTTAAAGACATTTTTTTTTCATTTTTATTTTTTGGTTTTTAAAAAAAAATAATTTTTTTAATCTATGTAATTATTTTTTTGGTACCAAGAAAAACATATACCATAACATGCATATTTAAAAAAATTTTTAATTTTAATTAATCAAAAAAGGACATATTTTTGTTCAAAATTTTCAAAATGGTTAGAAAAAAGCCAATTAATTTTCAAATTGTAGAGGAAAATTTTTGAAAAACAACTTGTTCAAAAAAATCGACACTTGGCACTTCTTTTAATTTAAAAAAAAAAAAAAGTCCTACCTTGAATTCATTTGGATTATTTGAAATTTTGCTTACATTATAAAATGCTGATTTGCTGGGCGAAAGATTAGCCGATGAAGCGGACAAGGGCTTAAAGGTGCCATCACTATTTATGGACAAAACCTTGCTTGAGACAACAGTTTTCGCTTTCAAGTCTTGACTTGATGACGAAGACTTGATCGGTCTGAAAACCTGAAGAGTTTGACTTTGCTTGGTCAGTTTTCGAATGTGAGTTGGACTGTTGAACAGCGACGACGAAGAGGATGATGACGACGAGGAAGAGGACGATGACAATGACAGAAGAATGCTGGAGAAATGTTTGCCTGTGATCAGGTCAAAGGATTTATTAGCGTCAATTTGTTCGTAGTGAACTGATTTGGGCAAGTCGATCTTCAGATCAAGGCATTCCAGATTGTAGTTCAAATATTTTTTGATTTGTTTCCTGCTAAAATTTCTGAGATCGGCCTGAGAGACCAGCGATGAGGTTTTGACCAATTTTTTGGTCGGCGAGTGGTTGGGCGACGAGTGCCGCATGTCATCGAACAAGGAGCAAAAAAAGTTGTCCGATTTGAGCAAGAGCAAGTTTTGGGACGAGTTTTTGTCAAACGAGCTGAGCTTGAGGCTTTTGGTGCGGTTGAGCGCTGCTCTGGCCGCCTTGGCGCATCCGGACGACGAACATGACGAGCTGGACTCAAGCGACAGAATGGGCGAATGGCTCCTGTCCGAAGCCCGATGCTGGTTCACAAACAAATTATCAGTCTCATTGTTTGTCATGTTACTTGTTCAATCCGATCTGTGTGTCGTTGCCTAGCGGTATTTTGACATTAAACTCTTTATTCAAATTATTCAAATCTAAATAATAATTAATAAAATTTTAAAAAAAATTTTTTTTTTTTTTTCAATTTTTTTTATCTTTACAGTGGTGATTTGATAAAAAGATTTTAACAAAATTTACGTCAATTAATTACCCTAAAATATCAAAAGCAAAAACTCACAAATTTACGGAAATTTAAGTTATTTATCGCAAATTCTAGTCAAATTTCTTTAGTAAAAAGTTAGCAAAAAGTGGGCAAAATGTTATTCATTGTACATTTTTATATTTTTACATTTTTACATTTTTACGTACTTGAGAGAAAAAATAAAAATCTCAAAATAAAAAAACTCAAAAAAATTCAAGAAAAGTAATAATAAATTTGCAATTAATTAAAAGTGATTTTCAAAAAATTATCCTTGGTTTTTACATTTAAATTTTTCTAAAACTCCTTTTTAAGTAATTGCGAATTTATTTTTACTTTTTTTAATGAAAATTTTTTTAAGTTTTTTTATTTTGAGATATTTATTTTTTCTCTCAAAAATGTAAAAATGTAAAAATATAAAAATGTACAATAAATAACATTTTGCCCAAAAAGTGTCATAATTTCCTGAAAAAAATCCTTGTTCTTGTTAAATTTTACTTATATTTTTTTTTTTTGTTATATGAAATATTGGATTTTTTTTTGTAAAATTTGGCAAATTTTGGTACTAAATAGTTATTTTTTTAAAGTAAAAAAATCTAAAAATTGAGTTAAATTTTTTATTACAAACAAACACAGAACTTAACAAAAAAATGCGGAGATATGCCTTAAAAATTTTTCAGCTTAAATTCAAAATGACTTAAAAAAATGAATACAAAATTAAACTGATTTAGGAGTCCGATGATTTTTGTCATTTTCTGTGTTCGTTTGTAATAAAAAAAATTTAACTCAATTTAACCAAATTTTACATTTTTTGCTAAAAAAAAATATTTTTTACGAAAATTTACAAAAAAAAAATCCAATTTTCAAATAAATAGATATAAAAATATTTGTAAAATTTAACTTTTCGAGAACAAGGATTTTTTAAGGAAATTTTGACTCTTTTTACTTTCGTTAATTTCCGTAATTTGACTAAAATTTACCATAATTAACGTAAATTACCGTAAATTTGAGAATTTTTGCTTTTGTTACTTCACGGTAATTTACGCTAATTAACGTAAATTATGGTAAAATTCTTATATCAAATCACCACTGTATTACAAAAAAAAAAAGCTGCTGTATCCGTGACTTGACTCGATTTCGAGGCCTTTCATTTTGTCTAAGTGACAGAAGAAGCCTGAATCATGAAGACGAATATTGGGCCCGTCGATTTAATGATGAAAGAATGTGAGCGAGCTTTTTTCAATGTTCAAAATCATAATGTGCAGTTTCGGCTTTTTTTTAATTAACATTACACTGTACATTTTTACTTGAACAAAAAAAAAGAGAGAGTGAGATGGAGAGAGAGAGAGAGAAAGTAATTATTATGTTTTTTTAAAATCTGGTATTCAATTATTGCAGCAAAATCATTGGCATCATCAGCAGCAGTTGAAATTAAATCAATAAAAAATGCTTGAAATTGATTTTTTGTGCTCTTGTTCGAATGAATTTTTATAATAATCGGCATAAATTTGCAAAATTTAGGCAAGATAAAATGCTTTAAATCGGGTGCCCTAAGATTTTATTTGCCAATTATGATATAGTCAAAACATCCAGGTCTTTAATTCATAAATTATCATTGTCTTACAATCGGGCTCCAGCTCATCGTTTCCTCTACAAGTCGAATCATTTATTTATGTATCAATTTTAAAGCAATTGTGTTAGATGTGGATGCTACGACAAAATGCGAAAATTCCATATTTTCTAGAACCATAAAATCAATAAAAAAATTTATCTGCAATAAATTAAGCTATTTGATCAAAGCCAACCTGTTCAACATGCATCTACATGGCAACTTAATTCAATTTTTTCCATCAAATTGCGCACTCAGAATTCAAGGTTTACCAGCAGATTAGTCATGGCCCTTGTCATATAAGACCCATTTACAGTTTTTTAATTTAATTATGAAAAAATGGGTGAAAATTTGAAAAAAAATCTCCATAAATGTTTGACAATTGAATTCTTTCGGAAAAATAAAAATTTAACAATATGTAAGAGAGGGCCGGAAAATGTTGAGCTTTTCAAATTTTGGATATTTTCGATTCTATCTTTTTGCAACCCTAAATCTTGACGTCATACTACATTTTAAATAAAAAAATTGTATGCCTTTCAAAACGAGGCAGAATATCGTTCCATAGAATAATTAATGGATTTTTTTTCAAAGAATTATCAAACAGAAAAATTATTTTTTATAATAATCAATAGAAAAGATAAAAAAAATTAACTAAATTCTTCATTATCACTCATAAAAAGTTTCAAGAAATCAACTTATTAAACACTTTGTTAAAATATTTTTTTTCTTTTCAAAATTATTATCATGTGGCTGAAAAAACGATAAAATAATTTTGAGAAAAATTTTATAAAAAAATTACATTATGTATTCTAAACTAAATAAAAAATCTAGTATTTAGGTTCGATGCTAGCATACTGTCATGTTAAATCTATCAATTTAAAAATTGAACATTGTATCCGATTTTGTTATTAATTTATTTAAAAGCAAATTTTATTGAATGAAACCTAAATGTTATTTAATATTTGGGTTTTTTTTTTCGTCTTTAAATTAAATTTTTCATACTATTTTGATAAATAATTAAAAAAGTTCAATTATTAAATAAATAATCAAAAACTTTTAAAAAAGGCTGAGTTTAATGATTCACTCTGATATTTCTGAAGCACATAAATTCGTAAGTTTACTGATTTATTAGTAAAAATGTAGAACAAAAACAAATAAATAAATAAATAAATTCAAGATATTTTCTGATTTATTATTTTATTAAATTACTGTAACACAATGTAAATTTTCAAAATAAAAAAACAAACATCTCTCTCTGTAGGTTTAATCTATTTGATTGAATCTTTTGGGAAAATTACTTAAATAAAATAATAACAGAGTATATTTATTTTTGAGGCTTAAGTTGCTTCCATGGAATCTTGAGTTACACAATTATTGTGATTTCTTTAAACCACATCCAATTTTAAATAATTAATACTAAAATGTTACTATTAAAAAATGAAAACATGATTTTTTTCTTTTTGTTTTATAATTTTACTAAAAGACGAGTAAATTTACTAATTTTGCTGTTACATAAACATCAAATTAATTTTATTGAATATTAAAAGCTTAAATGCTGATAACTTCAAAATTAATCTTTTGTTAATTAAACTTGCCAAAAGTTTTTTTATTCATCAATTAGATTTTCACAATGTCTTAAATTCCAAATTAAGTTCCTTGAAACACAAATTATAAAAAATATTTTTTTAAGTTTATTACTTTCAACATCAAAACATTTTGATTACCCCTAACTATTTCTTTACTCAATGGGCCTTAAAGGTTATTACTAAAATCCGGACCACCTATTGTTTACTAAAAAAAGGACGTATACTTTAAAGACGAATAAAAAGCCGGACGATAGCCGACTTGCCAGTGAATTTTATAAGCTTTCACGCAAGACAATAAGCTAAGCTCTAGGACTTACCATTCGGCCTGCATCGGCCTTTAAATACAAAAAATAAAAAAAAATAAAATTAAATACATTTATTTAAAATTAAATTTTAAAATATAATATAATCTTTTGTTGATTAAATGGTTTTTTTTAATTATTGAAAATGATTATTTTTGTAAATTAAAGTTTGCTGAAATATTTTTTTTATTAATGTTTTTTTTATTTTCCAGCCATTTTTACATGAATTTTCTAAACTTGTTTTCTTTTTGAGTAGTCTCTAAAAGATGCCAAACACTCGTTTTTACCGAACAATTTCTAAATAAACACGAAACTTCATAGTCTCCTGTTTCAAACATTGCTGATTTACAAGCATTTATTTGACCATCAGCAATTTCTTCGAAAAAACCTAAAAATTTCTGTCAAATTGTTTTTTGTTTTTGGAATTCTTTCCTTAATCGAGTTATTAAAACCTTCATTAGTCGTATAATACTTATTTAACTTAATTTCATATTCTAAATTTTGTGTAATAAAAAATTTCAAAATTTTTTTAGCCTTATGCTCCAAAAGCCAATCACCAAAACTTTTTAAATTTTCTTTATCTTTAAGAGAGTCGAAGTAATTAGAAAGTAATTCAAGTTTTTCAATATATTCTTTCTTATTTTTGCTTGCTATCAAGCTATTATCTCTTTCACTCGCTGTTCCGAATATTAAAAAAAGAATTTTTAAAAAAATTTAAAAAATTCATGAAAAAATGGCTGGAAAATAAAAAAAACATTAATAAAAAAAATATTTCAGCAAACTATAATTTACAAAAATAATCATTTTCAATAATTAAAAAAAACTATTTAATCAACAAAAGATTATATTATATTTTAAAATTTAATTTTAAATAAATGTATTTAATTTTATTTTTTTTTATTTTTTGTATTTAAAGGCCGATGCAGGCCGAATGGTAAGTCCTAGAGCTTAGCTTATTGTCTTGCGTGAAAGCTTATAAAATTTACTACAAGTTCATGGAAAGTCGACTATCGTCCGGCTTTTTATTCGTCTTTAAAGTATACGTCCTTTTTTTAGTAAAAAATAGGTGGTCCTGGTTTTAGTAATAACAGATTTAGTTTGGTTAGTATAAGAAAAAAAAAATTAACCAAAAAACCATTTTAGAATATTCTTTCCCTTTTAGCTCATTTAAGAAAAGAAAGAATAAAAAATAAGAAATAAAAAAAATCAGCAGTTAAGTCTCTACTAGTATTAAAATTAAAATCTTAATAAGTTAATTGACTCAAATCGACTTTTTGAGTAGAGGTATCAGAGTCATTCTGTTCTATTGGTTGTCAGACTTTTGAAAGAAAACATATGATAAATAATTCATAATTTTTATTAAGTTAATTAATTAATTTTATTTGTTTTATGTAATTTATCTACTTATTTGCCCACAATATTTATTTGTTACTTCTAATTGTTTTTAGGTTTACCAAATTCGTAATCAATCTACTTTCATTTTATCTACAAGTTTATTAGGTAAATTTTCTTAAACTGGAATAATGCCTGAGTTTCACGTTTTTTCGAAAACGCTTTGCTTCTGGCAAATTTTATTTATGTTTATTTGTGGCGAGCTAAAGCTCTTTTATGTTAATAAAAAGAATTCAAAATTCAAAAATAAATAAAGTTAAAAATAAGGAAAAATACATAGAAAAAATAATATTTTAAATGAAATAAGACAAAATTAAGTTCTATAGGATCAACTTTTTAATAAAACTTTTATATTTTAGCAGAATTTTTGTTAGTGAACTTTGTTTTTGACTTTATTTATTAATAATCTGTAATTTCTTCAAAGTGTGATTGAAACTGATGATTTTTAAAAAATTTTGGTGAATTGATTATTAAAAGACAAATTTATTCTAGAAGACAGAAGTGCTAAGTTTCAAACGCGTATTCAGTTTGGATACCACAAATATTAAATAAGTATTTACACTAATTATAAAACAATCAATAAAAATATAAATTGTCACTTAATTATTATTATTTGTTTATTTGTTTATCTGTACAGAGTTTAAGCTTCTTCAGAATAAAATATAAAATAAAAATTAAATTAAATTAAAAAAAAATGTATAAATAATATTTTTTATTATAATTGAATAAAAATTCCCTTTTAATTAGAATTAACAGATATTTGATTAAGAACACTACTAATAAAAAATAAAATTATTTTCTGAAATTTTTTGAAAACCTTTACGATTGTCGAAATTAAAAAATATTTTCCCGACTTTTTAAGTTGACTGAGGGATATTTAAAGGATGAAGTGTGCCAGATACATTAAATACCTGAATCCATTGTATAATTGCTGCCTTTCACAATTTCTTATTTTTTCCTTGAACTGTAACTTGATTTTTATTTATAATTTTTTAAATCTTAAAGATCCTAAAGTCACAAATAAATAAAAGATTTTAAAAAATTTAAATTTTTTTTTTGTGATTTAAAAAAATAATAAAATTGTTTTTGTTATTAAATTTATGGTGAATTATGAAGAAAAAAAATTTTATTTGTACTTTTTGCGAATAAAATTGTGTTGTTTTAATAAAATTGTGTGTAATCGATTTCAATCGGCAAGGAATACGCTTGAATCTATGAACTGGCAAAATTTAGACAGTTATTCGTCAGAATTTACTAAGA
Source organism: Brachionus plicatilis (assembly GCA_010279815.1). Taxonomy (NCBI): domain Eukaryota; kingdom Metazoa; phylum Rotifera; class Eurotatoria; order Ploima; family Brachionidae; genus Brachionus; species Brachionus plicatilis. Next base: position 2,057,426 of record QEOQ01000640.1, on the reverse strand, counting down.
CAGCGTGATTTAATTAATTTAAAAGTACAAAAAATAATTTTTTTTATTGTTTTTTATTCCTATTCAATACGTAAATGAAAAGTGAATTAATCTTTATTAATATATTTATGTTTTTAAAAATCAATTTAAAACAAAATAAAGCTTTTTGAATATTTAAAAAAAGCTTTAGTTTTTTAAAATTAATTAAAATCAAAACTGCTCTATTTGTCAAAGTTAAAAAATATTAGTAAAAATTTCCTTAAAAATTAAAAAAAAACCTTTAAAGAGTTCTAATTTTTCAAAATATGTTGCTTAGATTTGCATCCAAAGTATAGATAAAAATCTCTTTTTTCATTTTTAGATTCTTCTGTTTAAAAAGATTTCAGTTCTCATTAAAAATGTGCCCTAGAGCTCATTTTTTGACATTTTCTAATTTTTATTTTAAACATAAATTCAAAATTTTTTATGAAAATAAAACTTGCCCTTTGAAATTTAGTTTCAATTAATTAAACTGTTTAACTTTCCAATCAACATTTTTTTCAAACAAATTAAAAACCAAAATTTTGTCAAAAGGCTTCTTTTGACGCTTTTTTTATCATGCATCAAAAATTTAATTAAATTTATTAATAATAACGTTTTTTTAATTTTAGAAATTATCAATTGCTTTTGAAAAATGCCTTTTAATGACGTTACAGTTAATAATGTTATTTGATTGTTGAAATTTGTTTCTATAAATATCTTGAACTATCTAAAAATAAAAGCCAAAGAAAAACGAGTACAGAGCTGACATCAATTATTTTTAATAGTGAAACAAGTGTTATTTTGAATCAATTTTTTTATTTCTTTAGTAGAATCAAATAAAGTTATGTTTTTTCTTTATGAAGCTAATAGAAAGTATTAAGTTTTCACCAAAATTTGTCATAATAAGTGTAATTTTCACTAGATATGTTAGTTTTAGACCTTGAAGAATACACGTGTCAATATAATCGAGAAAAAATAAATAAACAAATATTATAAAATTGCTTTAAACAAAGCAGTTTATTGTATCACTAGTTTGCTATTAAAACTAAAATTTTGGTGGCAACTTGAAGTTCATGATCATAATCAAATGATCAAAATTTAATTGATTCAAATCTTAATAAAAATGATGAAATTAGATTTTTTTAAAGTTTTTTTAAATTAAACATTAGATGTTTATTATTTTAATTAAAAAAAAAACAATTCTTTTTTTTCTAATTGAGCTTTAATTGATTCTTCTAAAATCTTTATTTGAAAATTTTAAAGACAAATTTAAAATCGACATTAAGATATCCAAATTATGACTTTAAATGATATTTTAATATTAATTAAAATATTTTACGGCGAAACAATGTTAAATTTTGTATTGCAAAATTTCAAAATATCGATTAAGATTTTATTTTTACTTCAGACAAAAATTCATATAATTTTCTATTTAATTATAGATTAAACAAATAATGTTTAATAAAGTATAGTTATTTATTATTAAAAAATTGATAAAAAATACCATTTTATTTGAATCAAAAACTAAAAATTTTGATTTGAAATTATCATTTGATCATGAACTTCAATTTGCCAATTTTGGTTTCTTTAAAAAAAAATTTACGCTCGCTCTCCTTGACTTTTACTCATTATTTTGATAAAAAATCAGTAAAATTCAAAATTTTTAAAAAATTAGCAACTTGAAACTTTAATATACACAAAATTTTTCATTTTTTCTTTAAAAAAGAAGACAAGATTTACCCTTTATAAAATGGTGGATGGTAAGTAATTAGATTTAGCCATTCCAAAATGTTCAAAAATTTCAAAGTTTAAATTAAATAAAATCTAGAAATTAAATAATCAAGTCACAAAATTTTTAAAAGCACAAATTCATTTTAAATGTCCCAGATTTACTTTTATTTTATGCAACTTTTTTTCTTTTCTTAATTAAAAAAATCTAACGAATAATATATTTTTGAGTAGCTATTTTTTTAAGGTTTTTAATTTTACTAAATTATAGATTTAATTTTTTAAATCTAAAAATAGCTGACCTCAAAATCTCAGTACATTTTAACTCAGTTTTTTTGGTCTAGAAAATTTTTTTGGATTTAGAGACAAAATTAATACTTAATAATCTTAATGACGTTAACGCATCAGTGTAAGTGCAAATTTTCTTTTTAATGTAATATTAATAAAAAAGTATTTATAAAATTAAATTTAATAAAAGAATGTTTAATATAGGAATTTATTAATAAAAAATTGAATTTTACTAATTTTACATCAAAAAAATAACAATAAGCTGAGGACACCAAGCATTAATGGCAAAATGTAATTTTTTGTACATTTTTGTATTTTTACATTTTTACATTTTTGAGAGAAAAAAAAATCTCAAAATCAAAAAATCTAAAAAAACTTTCATTCAAGAAAAGTAATAATAAATTCGCAATTAATTAAAAAGGATTTTCAAAAAATTATCCTTGGTTTTTACATTTATATTTTTCTAAAACTGCTTCTTAAGTAATTGCGAATTTATTATTACTTTTCTTGAATGAAAATTTTTTTAGATTTTTTGATTTTGAGATTTTTATTTTTTTCTCAAAAATGTAAAAATGTAAAAATATAAAAATGTACAATAAATTACATTTTGCTTTTTTATAGGCAGCAGGAGTGTTTTTGTTGCCTACAGCTTTTTAAAATTTTACTAACTTGATGCCAAACATAAAATAAAAAACTAGAAGACCTTGAAAGTAAGAATGTAATATTTTAACCTTTTCTGATTATCTGTTGATATATTATAAGGGGTCAAAAATTTTGCAGAACATTATGAATCACACGCTAATTTTCTAAGTAGTTTTTATCAAATAAAAAATCATATCAGTTTTACTTGGGTCATGTCGCTAATGTGATCAAATGTTCATAATAAATGTGGTTAATGGTATCATATCGATTTGGGTAAAAATTTTGATCTTATCAAAAAATTGACGATCATTATTATTAGAATAAGATAAACTATTGATCACCAAAAAATACCTCTCTAAAATATTTTAAAAATATTTTATAATTTATAATGCAATAAAATCCATGTAATTAAATATATCTTACGACTCAAAAAGCATCTGTGAAAAATTTTCAGCTTTAGCTTAAAAATCCAGAACCATGCCCAATTTGCGGAATTATGATAAAAAATGAAAAAGATTAAAAAGTTCATAAATTGAGAAAACAACATTAATGATTTTGAAATCTATCGAATATTTTATCAAGATATCGAATATTTCTTTCTTAATTATAAATATTGATCACAAAAATACATTTTAGATTTTATTATCTTATAATGCTGATCACCAATTTGGTGAGTAGCATAGTGTTGTTTTAGAAATTTTTTTTATAGAAAAAATACATATTGTCGAGACCTAATGGAAAAGATTTTTTTCATAGAATAGTCACATAGAAATGTTCTTTTCATAGAAAATTTTAAAATTGAAATTTCAAAGCTTAATCCATTAAATTTTGCTTAATAATTAAATAATCTAACTTGAAAATATTTTTTGTAACTTATTTCCAAGTTAGAATATTAAGAACTATGAGTTCCTCTTTATCGAAGTCATCTTCAGCGAGAAATGGATAGAAATATCGAAATTGTAGAATTGTAAATATCTTAAAAAAGAAAAAATTTTCAATTATTTTTTGATAAATTGATTCATGTGTTAAAGAATTAAAGTAATAATTAACTTGTTGACAATTAATACTTTTATTTTTTTTTCTATATTTTTTTTTCTATATTTTTTTTTCTATATTTAATGAATTCTATAAAATCTCATCAATGAAATTGAACTTTTCTTTCTATATTAGCATTCAATGAACAATACATGAAATTATGAAATTTCTATGAAATCAACTGGTCCCTGGTGAGCATCGATTTTGTGATCAAAATGCTAAATATTTTTGTGAAGATTTGATCACATTTTCGATCCTTTTACTAAATCCTTATTAATTTATCTAAAATCAATATTTTTACTTCTTGGTTTTTTAAATTTCCAAAATATATAAAATTTTGCCTCTATAATGTCAAGCAGAAGAACAAAAAAAAAACAAAATTTTGAGTGCAAGTGGCTCGAAAGCAACATTATGGTAGCTTTTCTGTAAATAGAAACCAAAATTTTATTTTGCATACACAGTCGATTCGATTACCAAAGAATAAAATTTGAAATGCCAATACTAAATAACTATAACTCAGACTTTGGGTAATGTTAAATCTATCAGAATAATTATTCAAGAGTAAAAAATAAATCCGCTTAATATCGATTAAATATTTTAAACAAAGTTTAATTTTTTTAAAGTCTTATTTTAATCTTAATAAAAAAATTATATTGGTGGTATTTTTTAGGAATAAAAATCGATTGCCTACAAAAATGCCTTTAGCAATCTTTTAAACTGAATTTCCATTTTACGAATAAATTCTTTGAAAAAAAAAGGAAAAAATCACTTCATATTGCTTTAAATTAATCATTTAAAATTTTGCAAAATCTTTCTCGAATTGTTTTATTTTTTTCTGGTCAAATAAAGTAAACAATACAACTTTTTAGCCAAAAAATATTTATTAAATAATTAAAAAAAAAGTTTTAGTTGGATTGCGATACTGTAAAAAAATTGTCAAATCGTTAATTGAGTTAAAAATGAATAACAAATTTTAATGCTCTCTAATTATCCTTTTTATTTTCTTTAGTCTTAGAGTCCTTTTCACTAGATGCTTCCTTGTTGGCATCTTTTTCGTCATAGACTACGTCATCATCCTTTAAATTCGGGTTTAAACAAAAGCTTAGCAAAAAAGGAACAAATTTACATTTATTTCTTTTATTTCTTCATCTGAAGCTCTCTTTGGCGGACAAATAAAGTCAATCAAGATGATAAATAGTACTCCGAGAATTAAACCTAATGAGATTGTCACAACAACAAAAATCGTCAATACGACCCACACCGGGTAGCCATAGGTTTCGGTCAATGTTGTGTAGATATCCTTTAGTGGAAGTGTTAGTTAAAAATTTTTGACAAAAAAGCATTACTTTGAAATAGATGGTCAGCTTGAATAGCAGACTCAAAGCCTTAATTCTGCACTCAAAATTAGTTAAATTTTAGATAAAATTATTTGAAATTATTACAAAAAGCTGTTTGGAGCCAACCAAGAGCTCGATGGGTCAACACTTTTCCACTCCTGGCTTGACACAAACTTAACCAAACTGTTCAAATCTCTATTGGAATTATAAATTCTGTATTGACCATCTTTAACACTAGAAAATAAAATTAATGAATTTTTTTTTTTTGATTTTTCATCTTATTTTTACTGATAAATGGTGGGTAAACTAGTGACTGAAAATAGTCCGCTAAGTACCGGATTGGCATTGACATCGGCAGCACCTACTTTAATATTTAATTGTGCTGACTTTTGGCTAAACTCATTCCAAGTGCTCTCAAAACGATTGCAAGCTGGGCACCATGGAGCAAAGCTTTTTTTAAATTTAGAAAAAAAAAATTTGAAAAAAAAAATTTTAATTTTACAATTCGACCATCCACTCGTCCTTGCTCAACAAATGTTCCCAATTTTCCTCATTTATTTCAATCGGCTTGGCGAAACAAGCGCCGACCAACACCAAGCTAGCCAACAAAGTCAAAAATTTCATTGCAACAGTGACGAATTTTTTTTACTAACTAAATTATAAAAAATTGGTAGAACGAAATATTTTCTTTTAAATGAAAAAAAAAATTCAATGCACACATTCATGTACACTTAAATGCACACTTCTCTAGCATAAATTTTTGCCAAATTAGCTTTCAAAAAAATTCGACCAAATATACTACTAAATTTAAAATTCAATTATGAATTTAATTTAAAAAAATTTTTTTTTACAGATTTTTTCTCTTGGGTTACATGGCTTTAAGTGATGCAAACACAGATAATTTGGAAATACACTCAATTGAAAGTAATTACTAACCTTAATTATTTTCGATGGTTTATTTCGACATTTTTTAAAGGTAAAATATTTAAAAATTCAAAATATAAAGATGAGTTTTTTTTCCAGCTAAATGAATTATACGAACAAAAAAAGTATACCGACCTTAAGTTGGTATGTTGTGGGGGTAGCGGGGCTCCGAGCACAATACACTGCCACAAATTAATCCTTGCCTGCTTGAGTCCATATTTCAGAGTAATGTTCTCGTCTGACTTCAACGAGGCCAAATCCAGCGAGATCCCCATGCCCCAAACCGACCCTTCTACAATGTCTACAATTGTTCACTACGCCTACACGGGCGAGCTGATGCTTGACATTGCCAATGTTCAGAGTGTTTTTTGCCAAGCTAGCATGCTCCAAATTGAATCCATAGTGAACATTTGCGCCGAGTTTATGGACGCCAACATGGACCTTGCCAACTGTTTAGATTTGCTCAAGTTTTCCACTCAGCTCAATTCAGAATATTTATGCTCAAAATCACGTGAGTATGTGTTCAGAAATTTTGGCGATTTGGTCAAAACAGAACATTTTTTGGAATTTAGTGATGGTGATTTGCTGGCCGATATAATGGCCGATGACAAGTTAGACATTCCAAATGAAGAAGTACTGGTTACGGCTTTGCTAAATTGGACTAACAAGTGTCCAGAAGAGCGCAAAATTTTTTTTGGAAAAATTTTTCTAAGCTGCATCCGCTTAAGCCTTTTGGACGGGGAATTTTACCAAAAATTTTTATTCCAAAATAGGGATTTTTTGACATCTTGTTTTGACTCTGCAACCAAACTTGACGATTTACTTAACTCTAGACTAGTGACCAAGTTCAAACAGAGATCAGGTATGGCTAAAGCAGAACATTGTTTTGTGCTAATTGGCGGGAATTGCGACCTAGCAGAAGGTACTTATGTCAATTGTTTCAATCCGTTCAATGGTGAAAAATACTTTTTGTCCAAGAGTTATACAGAAAAAATGGCGTTCATTGAACGCGGTTATTTTCACACAGAAAATCCAGGTTTTTTTTATTTAAAAAAAAAAAGTAAAATCGTGCCACTATGTTTTTTACTCAGGTGTTTGTGTTACTAGTGACAATAGAATATTTGTAGCAGGTGGAGTATTGGTTTTTCATCAATATAAAACATCTAAAACCCAAGCAAGACCTTCGACAAATACATCTACATTGTACGATGACTTCAAGTCTATTTTTACCGATCCTGAATCTCTAAGAGATGGTAAGATATTTTTTTGTTAATTTTTGAATATAAGATAAATTTATTTATTTAACTAATTAAACTACGTCCCATGGACAATTTAAAAGAAAAAAAATATATATATATAAAAATTATTAGAAATTAAAAAAAAAAAAAAAAAAAAAGAATAAGAAAAAAGAAAAACTTAAGTTACTTGTTCATCTAGTACTTTGTATAAAATATTTTTATAGAAAGAGGAAATTTGACTAGAAAATATTTAATTTGTTTTTGATTTATAGTAAGATGGCCTAACTGGGTGACCTATTTTTAAAGTAATTTAAATTTAAGCAAACTAAGGTGAGAAAATTCGAAATCTGATCATCTAATTTGCCACAAGATTTTGAGTCACCCATATAGACCGATCGGTTAACCCGGTGAGGGGCAATTGGGTTTATAGGGTAAACCTAGCATTTTACAAAAATTGCTCTTTTTATATTCAAAAGGAATAAAAAGATAAATTTTATCAATACATTTTTTTATAATCGATATGGATTTAACTACTTTACAATTAATTTTTACAAATTTTTATAAAAAAATTTTGAATAAATTAAATTAAATTTTTGACTTGAGATTTAATTTTTGATTTTTGACTTGGCGCAGTTTTTCAACTATTGAATATAAATTATAAAATTTAAATGAATTATTTATCTTTTTTTTTGTATATATTTTTTTTTAAATATCTCTGTTCTGAAGGAGCATTAGCTCGGTAAAGATAAACAAATAAATAAATAAATTATTCAAAAATTAAAAAAAGAATTTTAATTATTTTTTTCAAATTTCCAAACAAAAATTAAACTCATTCAAGTTTCACTTAAGAGTTTAATTTAAATTTTGTAGATTTGAGATTAAAAATCCAGGGAATAATTTTTAAAAAAATAGAATTTACTTAAATCTCAGCATTAACAAAATTAATACTGTATTTTGGGGCAAAGGTTATATGGGTTATTTTTGGCGTTAAATTGGTGAATTTTGGGGATAAAGGGGTGAAACCTCATTTACCCCTTAACCTCAAGAATTCACCCGGTTAAAGATATGCACTTTGATTATTGACAGCTCTTATGTTTTTTTTAATTTCGATGCTTTATCTCAAGTTGTCACCGGGTTTACACATAAAATAATTTCCCCATCTTACAATATATTTAAAACCAAAATAAATTATAAACACATTTTAACTAGAAATTGTAATTTATTGATGTTTATTAGTTCGGAATAAATGAAAATATTCTTTTTTTAATTTAATATCAGACATAAGACACAAGTCAAGTCAAAATCTTGATTTATTAAATTTTTTTTAAGTCATGACTTTTAACTTGACTTGTAACTTGTAAACATTAATAATTATTAATTTACTAATTTAAATTAAATCAAGGATTGAATCACCATAATAAAAAAATAATTTAATAAAGACCAGAGGCTATCAAAAAGTTTAATAATACTTGACAAATTCAATTCATTTATAAATATAAAAAATTTTGAAATAATAATTTTTTTTAAAGAATTTAAATTATTTCTCGGAAATTCTAATTTTAAATTGCGATTTAAACAAATTTTTTCCATTATTTTTCATTTATTTTTCGTAATCAAAATTTGATTTGAAGTGATTTAATTCTTTAAAAAAATTAGAACTGGTTGTCGTTGTGAAATTCTATAAAATTTAATAATAAACAAAAAGAACTAATTACTAGATTTGTAAATACGTACTCATTGAGTTTAAGAATTTTTTTTTAAATGAACTAAATAAAATATAAAAGTCGAATAAAATTAATTTTTTTATGGAAGGAAATTAATTCATACTCCGGAATTATTAACTTTGCTTATAATTAAAAGTTCGCGTAATGATTAAAAATATTTTATTAAAAAATAATGAATAAAAA
>QEOQ01000640.1:2027705-2047746 GCA_010279815.1 Brachionus plicatilis | reverse complement strand
TAATAAAATAAAAAAAATATTTTTTTTTTTTTTAAAATAGAATATAAATGTCCAGAAATTAAAAGAAAAATCTTTAATTTAGGTGACGAAACGTTAAGCAAAGAGCTTTTTGAGTATGACATTTTCCACAACACATGGGTTAAGCGTTCAAATATGCTTTTTGCCAAAGCTAACTTCAGCTTGTGTGCCTTAAATAATCAAAAATTGTATTCATTTGGCGGAATATCTATTGGCCAAATTCCACTCGATGTGGTTGAGTGCTATGATGTGAACGAGAATAAATGGTCCTATGTGGGAACGATGCCTAGTGCGTTTGTGGCAGGAAGTGTAGTTGAACATGACAAGAAATTTTATGTCCTTGGGGGTCGAAGTGGTGTTGGTCGTCATGATTCATGCTATGCTTTTGATCCAGATCTACTCGAATGGACAGAAATTGCCTCTATGACCACAGGACGCTTTAATTTGGGAGCATCTGTGTACAACAATAAAATATATGCATTTGGTGGTCAGCGCTATGCCGAGTCCAGAGAGCACTATTTTACCAGAGAAGCCCTGGACTCGGTTGAAATTTATGATTTTGATACAAATACTTGGACTGAAGGTCCTAAGATGCCTTCTTCACTTTACAATACTGGCGTTTGTGTTTATAATGATAAAAACGATTCCATTTTTGTTTGCGGAACAACTGAATGTCAATTTAGTGGTACCACACTGTTCGGCTTTATGTTTACCAGCGTTTTTCGTCTTGATTTTATAACTGATATTAATAATGATCTAAAACATAAATGGACAATAGTTGAACACGATGTAAGCGACATAAAGGCTTATTATAGATGTGTTTCGGCCTCAGTGAATACCAGAAAACTGCACAAATTTAATACTCAAATTGAACTTAGATAAAAAATTTTTATGCAAAATCTCTAGATTCTAGTGATAAATCAGTAATGTTTAAAATAACACAATCTAAATTTTTTTTTGATGTTTTTTTCAAATTCAATTTTAATGATTAACACTAGAAGCGCCAAGCATTTTTTCGTCTTTTTTAATGCAAAATATTTAAAAAAATTTTAAATGATTTTACTTTTTTTAAAGAAATAAATCAAAAAAGATTTATTTAATTAAAAAATTTGTTCAAAATATGTTAGAATATAATATTTTTTTAATGAGTCAAATTGATCACTTGGTGCTTCTGGAGCTAATCATTTAAAATATAAATTCAATTTTTTTTAAAAAAGGATTTATAAAATTTTTCATTAAATTTTCTAAGTATTGAGCTTTTTAATCATGCAGTTTCAAAAAAAAATTATACAGAATTTAATTTTTTTTTGCTAAATATTTCTATTTATGTTATTAACTAATAAAAGCTTTTTCACTCAATTTAGCACAAATTTGATAAATTTTTGACTTGGAAAAATTAATGTGAATCATCAGTCAACTAAATAATCAAAATATAGAATAAACTTTCGATTTTTATCATTTTCGTCATCTAAGAAATATTATTAAAATCTATAAATTTCTATTATTTATTTTTATGTAAATAAAATATTTTCTATTTAAATTTTATTCTTTATTTTCTTGGATTAAAGGAATTAATTCTTTTAATTAAAAAAAAATTGATCAATTTTAATAAGTTGTTTAATCTCTTAGAATGGAGGCTCCAAAAGGTAACGAATTCGTATCGCTCGATTTGCCTGAATTGTCTAATGAGCCTACAAGCATACCAACTGGAGAACTCAACTTCCTTCCTACCAACTATGACCTGAATAACTCGAAATCAAGCGACAACAATGCTTCGAACACTTCAAATAACTTTGGAGATTTAGGTAACTATCAGAAAGATTTGGTTTGATTTGAAATTATTTTGCCTAGACGAGCCTCAGATAAGACACCGTGGCAAAGTCGGGGGAGTAATGGACAAATACGGCTTTGGCTGGTTACTGGACCAGAACAACACAGATATTGACAATGAAGATTCGTTGCCATTATTAGAAGAGTTGGATATAGATCTGAAGGAGATCGAGTACAAAATTAAATGTGTTCTAATGCCTTTAGCAAATAAGAACCTCAATCGATCCATACTCAGAGATAACCCTGACTTTTGGGGACCTCTTTTGATAGTTTTGTTTTTCTCTCTGATGTCTGTATACGGACAATTTCGAGTAGTTTCCTGGATCATAACAATTTGGATATGTGGCAGTTTTTTTATTTTCATAATAGCCCGGGTGCTTGGCGGAGAAGTTACCTATTCTCAAATAGTCGGAACAATTGGTTATTCTCTACTCCCACTGTGCATTATTTCGACTATAGTTCCAGTGATCAAGCAGTATCATTTATTGACCAATTTTATAAAATTGATTGGTCTGGCCTGGTCAACATACAGCGCAGCCACATTGCTTTGTGTCCAAGAACTGCAGCACAAAAAACCCCTGTTACTCTATCCAATATTCTTGCTTTACATTTACTTTCTATCATTATATAGCGGTGTATAATTGATTAGAATAAAAAAAAATAATTTTTTGTAATTGTTTTACTGAATTTTTTAAATAAATATGTTAAAAACATAAATTAATTTGTTAATAAATTATTTTTTCATTGTCTAAAATAAAAGAGCAAATTTGTTCTAAGTATTTTATTAAAAAAAACTAATTTATAATTTATCCTTAGAAAATTTCCTTTTCCGCACTCTTTTTTATAGCGGATTTATAAAAAATAATTATCTTTTTCAATCAATTAGTTCATTAGTTTATTTAATTAAAAGTGAATTTTTTTTACAAAAAAATATTTTAAACACTTCTAAATTGCTCATTGAAATCAACTTAGCCCGTTATTGGCAAAAATTTTAAACAATTTACCTTTTCTTCAAGAAAATAATTCATGAACTAATAGCTTTAAAGTGGTTTTTGGGATATAATCAAGTAATAAACATTAATCTTTAGTTTCACGACAAAAATTTTTTGGTTTATAAATTTTAATATTTAGCTAAGTTGAGTTTATACAAAAATTATTGACAGTGTATTCGTCGACTTTATCAATACTTTTTCAATCAAAAGATTAGTTAAATGCAATAAATTTCTGTTTGATGTTTCTCGATCAATTTAAGAAAATTTGGCTTGGTTTAGAGTAAATTCTATTATTTTATTAAACATTTTAGTAATAGTAGAATATTGATTATAAAAATTTGCTTTGAAATAATTTTTTAAGAATAATTTAGATTAATATAAGTGAAGATTTTTCAATACAAATTAAAGCTAAACGTTTATTAAAAGTCAATTTGAAGACTTTAAAAAATAATTTATTCACAATGTTTACAATTTTTTCAAAAGTACTAAGGCTTTTCTGAAATTTTTTCACAATTACCAAATTTTATATCAATTTTAAAATTATTAAGAAAATAGAGAACAACCACTGTGTTGAATTTTTTTCTCTTTAAGTTAAGGTTTAAAAAATTAATGAAAAAAAAATTTATTTAATTAAAAAAAATCAAAATTTTAAAAAGCTAATTTTAATTTTTGGTAATTATGGGGGAAACTTTTTTAGGGAAAATAATTCAAATTAATAACAATGCTTGACATTCTCTTCATTTATCTAAAATCTTGGCAAAGAACAGGCTTAACCATGATTCTTTAAGTTGTATCTGTGACTTTTTTTAGATTTCTAGCACACTTGGACTATGCCAACACCTATTTTAAACAATACCAAAGAAGATTTTGTAATTGGGGAAAATATCACCAAAATTTAAATTTTTTTCTTTTCAATAGATTAGTTTTTTTAAAAATTTTTGTGACTCTAAAATAAAATTAAAAGTCCACTTAATATGTTATATATTTCATTTTATAACTCTAAAAAGACACAAAACCTGGACATAAAATTATTCTCGAATTATAATCATTTTTATTAGCTTCATTGATCTTTAAATATTTTTAAAGCTTAAAAATTTAAAATAAATTTTTTCTAAGTAGGACTTTTATAAGATTTTGGAACAAAGTTTGAAAAATTAAATTACACATTGACTTCTGATTTTATATCACGCAATAAAAGGGTTAGTTAGGTATTCGGTCAAGAAGAAGTAGTATGACGTAAAACTTAGGGTATTATATTTTTTTATCAATTTGCATATAAAATGAATATGTAGAACGAAACCACTCAGAGCTGGCTATTAAAGTTGTTCATATAAAAAAAATTATCATAATTGATTGACAATCTGGTAAAACTTTTTTTTAATTCTAATAAATTAAAGCTGATTTTATTTCTTACACACAAAGTTAAAAAGTAATTTTTAATTTTTTTTTTGACCTCGTATTCAAATATTCCGGTTCTAATTCATTATAGTCATTAACTACTTTGTTGACCAGAAAGTATTACCTTTGCGTTCGAGAGGTGCCTGACACTTAGACCACTTTAGTTTCTTTCACTTGAACAGTCTCCAGCGATTAAACATATTTCTTTGCCACTGGTGACCAAGTACTTATTGAGCATTCCAAATATGGCCTAATAAAAGATAGATAGATGAGCTTAAAAGATTTCAAACTCCAATATTTGAATAATTTTTATTGACACAAACATTGTGATTATTTTAGATCCATAATTTTTTTTCATCAATCTAAAGTACGTCGAAGTTTTAAAATTGAATTGAAATTTTTGATTACAACTATTAAGCTTTTTATTAGATAATTTTAGCCTAATAGGCAATTTACAGAGTTCTAGAATAATTATTTTAATGTAATGAATCTAATAGTTATGAAGAAAAATAATAAAAAAAGAATTAAAATAATTATTAAAATTGAGTCTGGAAAGAGTAAAAGGCAATTTTAAAGTTTTTGCATTTTTTTTCGAATATGTATGTAATCTAAAAATGGAAATTCTTTCCTATTTAAACTTCTTCTCTTAAAGACTTAAAAATCATTTTGTCAATCAAAATTAGAAAAGATCGAATCTTGAGAAATTTCTAGCAACATTTTAAAAGCCGGTTTTGTGAAGTTCAGAACAAAAGAACAGAACAAATTGTAAAAAAATTAATTAACTTTTTTTCAAAAAGTTTAAAATTAATTCTGTGAATACAGAATAGTGCAACATTCAAAGTTGCATCAAATATCTAGGTCTGCTAATGATGTGCAAAATCTCTGCAAAATGCACTACGCTCAATTATATTGAAATTTAATTTCTGCTAAACTCTGCAAATTTAGCAGACTTTTACAGTTGATGCAACTTTGAATGTTGCACTAAGTTGCATTTGCAGAATTAAGTTTAAACATTTAGAAAAAAAGTTATTCAGTTTTTTTACACTTTTTTCTGTTCTTTTTATCATTTTGTACTTAATTTCACAAAACCTTAAAAGCCTTACTACTAAAATGATTTTTGACAAAATTATTCTTAGGTCCTTAAAAAAAGGTTTCAATAAAAAAACTGCCAATTGTGCAATATTCTTGCACAGAATTAGCAGGGATTTTATTCATTTTGTTTAAAATTTTTAAACTCATTTTTCATTAACCATTATAAAGATTTAATTTTCAACTGGTCCAATTTCTAAATTATTATTTTAAATAATTCTTTTTTAATAACCCACTGATAGTTGTCATTTCTCAGAAGTTGAAAAATTTAAGTTTAAGAAAAAAATTTTAATATTGAATCAACTTTTTAGCCTAAATAATATTTTTCATGGGTCAAAATTATAAAAAAAAGTGATAATATTTAATATGAAAATTGATTTGATTGATTTAAAAAGAAGTTAAAGATTGAGTTTTCAAGTTAAAAAGGTGCAGCACATCACCATTTCACAAACCTATATTAATTTTTTATCTTAAATTCTACTTCTAAATAAAAGGAAATATTTTTGTTTAATTTGTAGTGAATTTCACTAAATCCCTTTCACAAACTTAAATTTTTATAATTATTTATTTTAACTAACGCCTTACAGGCGATTTAAAAAAAAAAATTTAAATTTAAAATTATAATTGAAATCTAAATTTTAAAAATTAATGAATCAAAAATTGAAGTTTTAAGGGTTTAATATTTTTAATTTTTTTTTTTCTTTCTCTGGTCAACTTGTTCGCTAATCGAGTAAAAATTAAATTTTGTAAAACTTGAGCGTTTTCTTTTCGATAAAATCATTTGTGTTTGGCATTTTGTAATTTATTTTTTTTATTCTGTTTCTAATGAATTCCTATTATAATAAAAAGCTGTTTTAGCAAAATTAATAATTTAAAAACTAAAACTAATCATTCTTTCTAAAGCATTCATTTAGAATCTCTATTTTGTTTTAAAAAAATAATAACTTGAGAAAAGAAAATATCACACAAAGCATTAATAATTAATAATAAAATCACTTTATAAAGGCTGTTTTTTTTAGGTTCTAAAATCAGTTTTTCAATTGATTAAAAATAAAACATTAAATCACAGTGCTTAAATAAATTTTTATAACTGATTTAGTTCTTGAATTCTAATAATTTATGTAATTATATTAATTCGGTTCTAATTCATTTGTTTAGTTCAGATAACTAAATATTTGTGTAAATTTTTGGGTGAAAATCTAAAATTGATTTATTCAATTGAATATTTTAACTCCATTTTTCCTGTTATTGTTAAGGTAAATATTTTTTAATAAATCAAAAAATTTTAAAAATACTGATTTGGATTAATTATTCGAAAATTTTAATCCAAAAATAAAATGATAAAATAAACAATTGAAAAAGTAGCTACCTCATATGTTAAATTAATTTTAAAAATTTAAATATTTTTCATCATCAAAAGGTTTTAAAAATTTAACTTTAAAAAAAATTTAGCTTTAAAATTATGATTTAAAAAAAAAATTAATTAAAAAACTATCTCAGAATTTGATTAATTCTTTTCTAATTCAACTGCTTTGCGTTAATGCGTTAAATTTCATTATTCAGATTTGTGTATTTCTTTTAATCTTCATCCGAGAAATACAAATTGCTCCTTTCTTTATTCAGTAGCAAAAAAATTTATTTTTCAATTAATTGTTTAAATTAAGAATGTTAAAAAAAAAACAAAAAAATGCTTAATCAACAATAAATGCTTTAGTGGGTCTTTTAGAGATTCATTCCAGGGAACTGAATGTTCGCCCAATTTTTATGATAATCATGAAAGAAGAAAAACTTCCTGGTTAGATTTATTCAAAGTTAATTCTATTAAGTCTAGTTATTGTGTGCCTTATAAGATTATGGGACTATCAGTAGGCAAGATAGACTAATTAGTTATATTTTAATACAAGCGATGCTCACATAGAGTTTTGGAGGTAAATGAAAAAAAAAAGTTTGATCATGATAAATTTATTTAATGCCAAGATTGATTGATTTTTCAATGACATTTAATAATTTAGGTAAAATAAGTTTTTATCAGCTTATGAAAAATGGCTGTTTACATTTACGATAAATTTATTAATAATTTAAAAAGATGTTATTTTTTATGAATTTGGTTTTTTCCCAACAAATTAGTAATAGTTATAAGCAATGCCTTTAGAAAACATGCGTAATCCAGCATAAAGCTTTCTCCTTAGGGACATCTAAATAATACTTTAATTAAAACTATTCAATCGTAATTAAGCAATAAAACATGTATTTCGGCCTTTGATTCGGTTAATCAAATTTTTTTTTTAAAAAAAATAATCAATAAATATTATCTCGTGAGATTTGTCTATCTTATGTCTCTTTATTTTATGTAATTATTTATATTAATGAAAAAAATTGATTTAGTTGCCAAAATGGCCACTTGGCTCAGTGGAAATGGAGTGAAATTCACATGAGACAAAGTGATCGGTCTTGCTAGGGTCTTATATTTAAGTATTTTAGTACAAATTGTTTAGTATAATAGATCAAAAATTTTTAGTCAATGCTTCGACTTAACTATTCTATTATTTAATTTGAAAATTTTCAAAATTTATCCATCCACTGGGATTTAAAACATAATGCTTTGATTCATTGAATAAACAATTTATAACTTTTTTTCAATTTTTTTTTTCACTTTTCTAGATAAAATGAACTATTCAAATGATGAGCTAACATCTGGTAATGGTTCAAAAATAGTGATCAAGATTGATGAGAGTGATGCTGTGTCGAGTTTACACGAGGACAGTGACAACACATCTGCCAACAATTCCAATTATTTATCAGTAAGCTCGGTTGCTTTGATAAAACCCGCCGAGCCAGGCTTGCCCAGACGTCCCTCAATTTTCGACTACATGAACCAGGACTCGCTGAATTCCGGCGAGTTCGAGGATGCAAAAAACCACACGTTCATCAAAAAATCATTTTCTAACAATTACATTCAGGATTCAAGTCGGCTTTCTCAGGTCCCGTTGCTCAAAGTGTCCAAGTCATTCGAGAACACTGACAAAGGTTAGTCAAGTTATTAGATGTTTTGAAAAAATAAAAAAAAAAATAAATAAATAATTAGTGTTCTAGACAAGATTTCCTGTTTTTCTTTTTATTATTTGAATTTGTTAAATCATGACATTGTTCAGTGTTAATTAGGATTTTTAAATGATCACCATTGTTTGCCAAAAAGGTTTCCCAGAATTTATAAAAATTCTCAATTGATTAAAAATAATTAATTTCTTGAGCATTGAGTAAGTGGGAAATGCACTGATTTGAACAAATCAAGCTGGTTCAAAAATTTATTGAACAAAATTTTCAAAGAAGACTTAGAACATAAGTTTAGAAGCTATTCTAAAAGATAAATGAAAGAGTTTGTGTGAAGCGACACCGTCTTGCCAGTGCTCCTGGTGTTTATAAATTATCAGATTGCCTTGAGGAAAGACTTGAGAAGAAGAAATTAGTTTTTGTGTATCGTCTATGTGCCTCTCATCTAACGAAACAAAACAATAACATTATTTACTTTGAAAACAAGTTTCTTGTTTATCTATCTCGATTTGAGCTTGCTGAATTTCATCAATCATGATTTTAATGATGCAACTTATGAGTTGCTGAATTACGCCTTTTATAAATCTTAACTTAATCAATAGCTGGCATCTGGATTCTGTTAGGATGAGCCAAAAAATGTTGCACTATATTTTAGAATTTTTTAAATTATTTGAACATTGATCTGGGACATTGAGCATTTTTTTTGGAAATTTTTTTTTAACTATTTAATCTAAATTTTTAATTTAATAAATTAATTAAACAAATTAGAAAAGTATAATTACAAGAGTTAAAAAATTCTGCAACAAATTATTAAAGAATAATTTAATTAAGTTTTTTTTTCCAAAAATTCACTGTAAATTCCATAAATTTCATCTTCATTCTTCTTAATTATCAAAATTTGGTTCTATTAGGTAATGAGTCATTTGGCGGAAAGAGAGAGTAGAAAGAACACTCTTGAATTATTTGAGGTATCTAATATAATTATTATTATATTATTTTTTTTTTCAAAATAATGCAATTATTATTTAAAAATAATTGAATTATTTTGAAAAAAACTTTTTTTTGACCAAAGAAGCCAATTTGGCAGCATATTCAATGAATTATCTCAATGAATATCAAACTATGTAAAGTCCATCAGTTCCATTTTTTTTTGAAGCCTCTATACCTTTGGCACTGACATGATTTTTCTTGAACTAGTTCAAAAATTAAAATATCCTAAATTGACAGATGTGAAAAGGGATCAATACTCAGATTTTAGAATTATTCATTTTTGGGTTTACTTTAGAGCTCGAATTAAAGACTCGTATTACTTAAGCTCATATAAATGATTAACTATAAGTATTCGGGGATCAAATGACTATTTAAATAACATTAAAGTTATATTTTAATATAATTATTTATTACTAGAAATATGATTTTTTTTAAAAACTCAAATTTGGATTTTTGTTATTTACAGATATGTGTTGAGTCATTTTTGAAAAAATTCTAGCAAGGTAAACATAGTTCACTTAGCAAACTAGAGTCTATTTTTCGCCAAAATTAATTTAAAATAACAAAAAAAGATTGTTTAACAAAATTCATTGACTCTTTAAATAAAACCTTATTCATCACATTTAGTCGATTTACCCTTTTTTTCTAAAGATGATTAAATTTTAATTAAGTTAAAAAAAAATAAATAAAAAGTGAAAAAATCTTTGGCAAATCGGACATGGACTAAAATTAGAAAAATTTTTCAAATAAAAATATATTTTCAAGGCTGTAATTTAGCAGAAATTTTTAGGATTTAAGTTTTGATTATTATAAAAAAAATCGCTTATTTATAGTGATAAAATCGATTTAACTTTTGAATGTGAATAAAGTATTTTAATTTAATTTTTTTGAGAATAAATATAATTAATTCTTTTTACAATTCAATTTTCTCACTCAAATTTGTAATTTTTTTTGAATTTTGTGACCAAATTCAAAATATCTTTAATTCTGCAAACTTAAATTTTTAATTTGAATTTTTTGAATGATCGAATCGTTTTATAATCTTAATTATTTTTTTTGCCTTGCATCAAAACTGTAAGCCTAGATTTAATGACTAGATATTTTATTTTAAATTTTGAAAAATCAGTGCCCCCTCTTAATAGAAAAAAACACGGTTTTAATTTAAGAATTTTTATTTACCAATTTTATTTTAAGGGATTTTGCCTGTTGAATAGCCTTTATTTATTATTCCTGCAAGAATTTACGCAAAAGAGGATTTTTTAAAGCTTTTTAAAGATTTGAATACATCATTAAATATTAAATCTTTTTATAAATTTATATGAATCGATTGAGTAACGCCTACTATTTTCGAAACTAACTTTTTAAAACAATTTCAAAATTGAACTTTTTAATTGTAATTTTTAAAAATTTTGCCTCTTCTCTTAAATAGGTAAAAAAAATTTAAAATCATAAAAATAAAAAAATTTTAAAATAACTTTTTTTTTTAATTAATAAATTTAAAAATAAATTTAAGATGAAAGCGAGACTGCTCTAGACAATTGTCAAATGGAAGGTTCGAAAGATGAGGGCGAATTCGCTTTAAAAAGCCCGAGGAACAAGCTCGGCCTGGGCGAAAAACGGGTCGAGTTCAGCATCGGTTCGCCAAAAAAGCCGCACACAGTCAAAACCAAGCCCAAGTCGGTTCTCAAACACTTCAGCATAGAGACTCACAGGTAACTATTGTCAAACAGCTCGGATCTTAATTTAATTTAATAAGCTTGGTTATTAAGCAAACTTAGGCCTTTGATCAAACAAAACAGGAATTAATTTTTAATAAGAAATAAAAAAAAAAAATTATTTTTCTCTCTGGATAAAAATTATTGATTTAAGCTTAATTTAAAAATAGAAGTTTAAGTTTTGAGTCTATGGCCAATCACTCGATGAAAGAATCCAATTTCCGGTTGATGTCTTTGGATTGATTTTATGTAGAAAATAGCTTCCGAGCACACACATCCGGTATTGGGTGCTTGATTCGGGTGTTGAGCATCAATTCTATTAAAGTTAATTAAAATCGAGATTCTCTAATTTTGTGGCATTAATGACATACAATTATAGCTGAATTCCTACTAGTTCTACCATATCATGGACATGTATTTTCTAAAATTAAATTAAACTTAAATAAAGATAGCTGTAATTGATTTTCGACGCAATTTATTCAATGTACTAGATCGAGATAGATCGCTATGCTAATTACATAGATGATAATCGATCGATTTTAATGTTTCAAAAGAGCAAAGTATAAAATTGCAATTGAAACCAAATTTTTAATTGCAATCAGATTCATTTTATTTGTTTAATTTTTGCAGCGATTTTTTCCCAACTTTTCTTTTTTAAAAAAATCAATAAAAAAGTTTTAAATAAAAAAAATTTCTTTCACCTTCTCTCCATTTTAGGTCGTGGTTCCAAGCTAAAATATATCTCTGCAGTTGATTATGTCCCGGAAGTCTTAACCTAAGTTTAAATCGAAAAACTTTTGAGGCGTTTATTTTCGAAAAAAAATCAATAAATAATTTCTTAAGGGTTCTGAACTTGTTTTTTTCGGATAAAGATATCTTAATCAGTTTTTAAAATTAGCTTTTTTCTCTTCTACTAAAATTAGCATTGATTGATTTTCAATGGGGCCTTGGAGGAACTGCTGGATTAAATTTTCTTTTTTTTTTTTAGATTTAGATAGTTTGAGTTCAAAAAATGTCTCAAATAGTTTCGAAAATTTTCTAATTAAGCTTTTTTTTTAAATTATTATAATTATTATTTCAAGTTTAATGCAAAAGACTGATTAACACTTCATTTATTTAATATTAAAGATAAAAAATTCAAATAAAGTCAAAATTGATTCTAAAAATTAAATTAAATTTTTTTTTACAAAACCTGTAAAATTAAGTTTTTAAAGCAAAGTGAGTATAGACTTTAAAATGCATTTGATATTGCACCACTTTGATCTAAGTTTTAGATTAAAGTAGCTTTGGAAAGCTTAGATTACTTTGTTTATTTACAAATATTGGCTCTAATTGTACAAGCAATTAAAATCACTTATTCAATAAATTTTCAAAATTAAACAATCATTAGCTGCATGGAACAATTTTCGGATAGAAGTCGGCGAGAGCAGTCATAAATTGACTAAGAGAAGAAATAAATTAAATTTTCCTATTTCCTTCTAATTTAAATAATTAAATTTATTTTAATAGAATAATCTATGGCGCAGGGAACAACATTTGAAGAGAGAACAATTTTGTTTAAGTACCTCCAGAATTAGCTCTTCTATTGAGCTCAGATTATTGAAATAAATAAAAACTCAATTATTTATTTTTTGCTGATGAATTAACAAGTTTTGTTTAAAAAAAATAATTTTAAGATAACAGCATTCAGATCTAGTCCATTCTTAGCTTTATTTTTAAGCCTCTTTTATTTTTTTGACATCTATTAAAATTAGACAAATTTTTTTTTAATCACTCCAAGGAATAGGATTAATTACTCACTGAATATTAACTAATGCAACCACTTTGGGATTTTATTGAGTAATTTTTTCTAATTTTAAGTTATTTTATTCAAGTATCTTTTAAATTATATTTTAATGCTTCTTTTCCGATTTTAATCCATGAGTCTGCCGACCAAAATAATTTAAAATACATAATCGAATTAAAATCGATTTATGCAGTGGTATTAATATTTTTAAGTAATATTTTGCACCAATGCATTGACCAAATTGGATCAGATTCAATTTTTAATTGGAAAATATCTAAAAGCTATTAATTAAAAAATACTCAATTTTTAATTAAAATTTTTATTTCATGAGCCAAAATAAAAAAATGTTGTTCGAATAACTTATCCCAAATCTATTTAGATTGTTTTTATTTATTTTCACATAATTTGCGAGTAGATTATACTTTTTTAAACAGATTAGATAATTATCTGAATTTTAAAGAAATTTTTTTAATCTGATGTAATGGAAAACAATTAATAAATTTCTTCAAGATAAATTCGAATTATTTTGATTTCATGATGTTTGCATATTTTTACGAATTGCAGTCAATGTATTTAATTAGGATCATAGAAAAATTTAAATTTAAAAAAATTTAAATTTTTTTAAAAACTTATTCATTATCATTTTTAAGTTTGAGCATTATTTTGCTTGTAAAGAGTGTCATTTTAATGGTATGTGGCTTTTTTAATGTATAAAACAAAACATTTATTTTTTCCATTAATATCACAAAAACACATAATTTTTTTTGAAAACCAAAATTTTTGCTTTTTATTTTGAAAAAATGTCTCTTACAAAATCAATTAGCTTTTATGTACTTTAATGCTTTACTAAGTATGTATTTATATTTTTTGTCAGATTTTAAATTATTATATAAATTAATTAAGATACTATTTAGATTATAGAATTAAGAATTTGGAAATGCGTTTGAATCTTTGGTTTTATCATAATTTCCTTTATTTGAAAATACATGAATCTAAAAATATTAAACAAAATTATAAAATTAGGACCAGTATTAAGTAAAATTTTGAATATTTTTTTTTTAAAAATAAAAATTTAAAAATTTGATTTCTTTAAAGTTTTTGCAGAACGATGAAAAAAATTGGTATTAAACAAACTGTTTGGTAATGCTGTAAAATAAAATGAATTATTTTATAACATTACTTATATTTAAAAACAATCACTTAGATAATTTCGTTTAAATACTTTATTCCGGATTTATGATATTTTTAACTTTAAAAAGTCAAAAATTTAAGTGCATTTCTCATTTAAGTCTTCCTCAATTAGTCCTACTACTTTGGGATCTCATAGTAGTGATGCGAAATTAACAAAAAAATTTTACAGAAATGTCGAAATTTGAAAAAAAATAAACTTTTCCCAAAATTCATTTTAATAAAAATCATTGTTTTTTATTATTGTTTTTTTTTATTTAAAAATTTTGACTAGAATTGGATTAAAATGAAATTAAGAAATTAAGAATATCCTGAATTTCAAAAATGAATTATTTATAAAAGAATTTTTCAAATTTTTAGACAAAATTTTAGGATCAGCTGACCACAGATATTGGCCGATATAAGTTATAAATGTAATAAGCCTTAAGACACTTTGACACGAACATTTTCCTTTTTTTTGAATAAAAAATTTAAAAATAGCCGCTAAAGTGTTCAATTTTGATCCGAACTTTTTCAAGTATTTAAAAAATTTAAAGTTAATTTTTAAAAAAAAAATTTATAAGTTTGATGAGCCAAAATGTAGATGAACAGGAAGAGTATGAGCTTGCTGACAAGGAAACAGCACAAGATTCCGAGTACTCAATAGCGGCCAAGAGATCCAAGGATTTGAACAACAACTGTCCTCTTGAGACGACTAGCTTAATTTTAGAAAATGACAAGACCGAAAAGCAGAGTGAAAATGATCCGAGCCAAAGACCGGCAGGACACAAGCTCAACAAAAAATCAAAAATTCAGAAAAAAATCCGAAATTTAGCTAGTCGTGCCAAATTGGTAAAAAAATTAATTTCAAATTTAAACAAAAAAAAAATATTTTTTGAATCAAGGAACCAGAAAGTTCAAACCCAAGCCATGAAATTTATGTCGAATTGGAAGAACTGAAATCAGTGGACAAGAACTTGATCGATGAGCAAATTTATGAATGGCACGAGGTTTCCAGATGGATAAAGTACGAGCAAACAATTGACAGTGAGACAAACAAATGGAATCGGCCTTTTGTGGGCGCTCTTCTATACCAAAGCTTATTGTATCTAAAAACTGGTCTTCAGTATGGAACTGTTCTGCTTAAATGCGACCGCGAGTCAATTTTTGGCATTGTCGACGACCTAGTCGAGGATTTCACTGACAGTGGTCATTTGAACAAAGAGAACCGCGAGTTGGTCAAAAAAGTTTTGCTCAGCAATCACAGACACAGTTCCATGTTCACTTCCAGCCTAACTGGGGGTCTTGCGCGCAAAAAATCAACAATATCCGAATTTTTGCCCTACCCTATTGGCAATAGGCGCCAGTCAACATTTACCAACGAGAACAACATTCACTCAGAGAGCGCCAGCCGAAAAAATTCCTCAATCCAGTTCAGCGATTTTTACATCAACAAGCACCGAAATTCGACCACTGCGTCCAATTCGCCCACAAACAAAAAATTAAGTATCAGCGAGTACAATTTGGAAAAAGAATTCAAAGCTGGTTTGTTCCAAAAAAACATGGCCAACAGAGACAATTCGGTCAAGTTTTTCATGCCATCGAATCCGTCGAGCGGTGTGGCAAGCAATGCCGAATATGCCATAAACAGCATGGACAACAATTTGAATATAAATCCAGCGACCGTAAACAAGAATAGACGCCGATCCACCATGGCCTTGATTAAAAACTCCCTTGGTCAATCAAAGCTAAATAAGGTAATTTTGTTCAGAAACATTTTTATTAAATGAGCCCATCGATTGAGTTGAGTCGGAGTTTTTGGGTGTTTTTATCCAATCTAAGTATCATATAATTTTTTCAAGTCAATCAATAACTAAAATTTAGTTTTGTTAATTTTAAAATTTGGGCTATTGATTTTATTTTTAAAAAAAAATATGGAATTTCCTTTGGCCAGTTCTAAAAGAATTATTTTGATATTTCGATCAGCAATTTATTTTTTTGATCATAAAATTTTATCTTAAAATTAGAAATTTTATAGAAATTTGGTAAATTAAATTAAATTGATCATTTTGGATGATAAAAACTTTATGTAATCAAACTAATTAATTCAAAAATAATAGATTGAATTAAATAATTGTTTTAAATTAAATATTTAAGGAAAATTTATATCTAAATTTGGTCAAAAATAATAAACTTGGACACTAACTTGACCAGCTCAAATAAAAATTAAATATTCTTTCTAATCTTTCTAAAAAATTTAATAATTTAAGAAAAAAACAAATTAAATTCATCAAAACAAAAATTAAGAAGAAATAAAAAAGTTAAAATTTAGCAAGAAATTAAAACTAATTTTTTTCAAAAATATATTTTTTTCTTATAAATTTGTTCATAAATTAATCTTTTGTCTAAAAATAAAATAAAATTTTGTGCTTTCAAGCTATCTATGTTTTTTTTTGAAAATTACCGTATCCCCTTGTTTAGCGACGCATGCTTTAATACCATGAGTAGGATATTTGGTCCATGGTCTAACATAGACCTCTCAATGTTAAATTTTTTATTTTAAAAGTCCTATGGGTCACATAGTCGATACATATTAAAAACGTAGCGTTTATAATAGAAATTCAAATAGAAAAGCAGCGCTTCAAAAAAAGTCTTTATTAGAGACTCCGGGTTTTAAACTTAAAAAAAAATTAAATATAAAAAATATTTATTGAGTTTATTTTATAGATGCGACGTTAGAGTTATGATAAAAAAAATATTAAATATAATAAAAAAGTTTAATTTTAATTATTGACCCGGCATTTAAATTTAAAAATTTAAGACAAAAAAGAGAATAAAAAAATGAAAAAGAAAATATTTTTTCGATTTATTCGTAGAACCTTTCTTTCTTCCTAGTGGCTTTCTAACTGAACCATTCTTGTTGTAAACAACTGGCGTACTAACACTTGTTGAAGTATTTTGTATATTTACACCAAATATTCCCCAGTGTATATCATCAGCACAAATCCCATTAGATATAATGATGGTTCGAAACGATCCACCAATATATAGTCAGAATAATAATATTCCCATTGTTGTCGGTACACAGCAGGGTCACACCGTTCAACGTTTGCCATTGCAAGATATCCCAATACAACAAAATATACAAAATACTTTAACAAGTGTTAGTATGCCAGTTGTTTACAACAAGAATGGAACAAGAATAGAATAGAATAAGAATCGTTCGCAAAATATGTGAACTATGGTTCACTAGATCGAGTTTTTCAACGATTGAATATTGATATAAATCAAAATGAATTAATTGTCTTTTATTTATCTTCAAACACAAAAAACTAAACTATATTTTTTTTGATTATTTTCAATATTATTTTTTTAATTTTAATTGTTGAAATAAATCTAATTTTATATGGTCAAAACTTCAAGAAAATATGTTGGGTAATTCTCCGAAAATTTCTCTCCAAAATTACGGCAAGATTAAAAAAATGTGATTATTGATATATTTCAATATATAAAAAAGATAATCAAAAAATAAATCATAGTGACGGCAATGTGAAATTTTAGTACAAAAATTACAGTACAAAAAGTAAAAACTTTATAATTTTTTTTCTGATTGTGCAAAAATGGTTCTGCAAAAAGTACAATATTGTACAAATTTGTACAAAAGAATTCCAAGCTCTGCAAAAACTCTGCAATTTTCTGTAAAATGCACACCATCAAAAAATCCTTGATTAAACTCTGCATTAAATTGCAGAGTTTTTGCAGAGCCTGGAATTCTTCTGTACAAATTTGTACAATATTGTACTTTTTGCAGAACCATTTTTGCACAATTAGAAAAAAAGTTATAAAGTTTTTACTTTTTGTACTGTAATTTTTGTACTAAAATTTCACATTGTCCATAGTGACATCAATTATTCTGTCTTCTTTTGTTTTACATTTTTCGACAAAATTTATATAAGTTACCGGAAAAATGGCAAATTCCCATGATTATTTCAGTATTGATTATGAAAATGATTTGATAATAAGAATATTTATTCAAAAAATTAAATTAAAAATTTTTGTTTTGTCTCTCTTTTTTGTAGTGAAGTAAGCACTTGAATAACTGTTTTTTCTTTTTTCTAACTCAACATTAACTGCAGCTTTATTTGTTAGTTAAAAGTTTTAATCTGGTTTTAAATTTGGTTTTAGAAATACTTAAATAGACAAATTTTTTAAAAGAAAGTGCTCGGGAATTTTCTTCCTGAGATTCAAAAATTGGACAAATAAACACTTTCTTAAAAAATTAAAATTTTAAAATATTTCAGTATTCTTTCATCGCGCTAATGCTTATCTAGTGTTACATTAAAACATCAAAACCAATTTTCTCATTTAATTGGAAAAAAATAGTTAACTTGTACATTATAAAATTGTTTCTTAAAATTTTGTATTATCTGATGCATTTCTAGTTAATAGAATTAAATCTTTTATTTTCACTTAATTTTAATAGAATTTTAAACATAGCTTATTTTTCATCATTTTTTAAAAATTATTTGATACGGAATTAAATTTTTCAGATTTGTAAAATCATAGCTGTATTCAATCATGCAAAATAACAAACAAAGTATTCTCAGTTTGGTTTTTCTTATAATAAGGACAAGTCCATAAATCGAAAAATTCAACTTATTGATGTAAAATTGAGTAAAACACCGTAATATAATTAAAATGTACAACCAGGGCAGTAAAATTATTATGCTGGTTGCTGGTATGTTTATAATAATAAATTTGTATTAATAATTCTGGCACAAACTTGATTTTTCATTCAAAATTCAGTAATTTGTACATATTCAATTTAAAACTTACTTGTACATTTCTTTTCCTCGACTTTTTCTCTTACTCAACTCTTCCTTTACTCAACTTTTCCTTTCCTTTTCTAAGAGTTGAAAAAAGGAATAGCCGAGGAAAGGAACAGTTGAAGAAGAGTTGAGGAAAGGAAGAGTCGAAGAACAAAATGTGTACAAGTTAGTTTTAATTTGTACTGTATTTTGATCAAGTGGTGTAAATATTCTTGATAACTGAATTCTAAACTATGACTTATTTTGTATACTTGCATTGTCTTTCATCTTTCAAATAATCAAGACACTTTATTTTTTGTTTTTCGGTTGATTTAATAAATCGAATAGGTCTTCAATATCTTCCTTATACTTAATGCCAAAATCTTTGAAATAAATTTCCAGTTGACCAAATTCCTTATCCCAATAATTCTCTACTTCTTTAGTCATCAATCGTTTACAATATTTTGGTGTTAAAATAGAAGAAATCAGCAAATTGAAGTTTCAGATCAAATTTTAGGATCAAAAACGATCATTTAAAATTTTAAAACTTAATTAATCTAATGGTTTTAATAATTTTTAAGAAATAAATACTAAACATTACTAGACATGTTATGTCTAATAATGGTTCATTATCAAATTAACATCAAAATGATTGATCTCTAATTTATTTAACAAAAACAATCAATAATTTAAATAATTCAAGTTAAGTTAATTCACAAATTCAAATTTACAACTTTTATATCCATTCACTCTAACTGAAATTATTTTATTTTTCCATTTAAATTAATTTTTAAATTTTAAAACAGTAAATTTTTTCGTCTTGAAAAGCAAGTTTTCATTTAAATCAATAAAAATATTTGAATCTATTAAAGTTCAATAAAAAAGGACATTGTAAAATTTTAAAAATGAAAATAAACTTGATATGACATGTCAAGTAATTTTTTTGGAAAAAATTTGTCTTTTCTCTATTATTAAAAAAAATATTACAATTTATATTTTGATCTTTTGATCTTGATCTCAAACTTCAATTTGCCCAGAAATCGCAGAAATTTATTAAAGCTAACTTTAACCAGTGTTGTATCGTACAACACTAATAATTAAACTTTTCTTTAAAAAAATTAATCAAAAAATGACTTTTAAATAAAAAATTTATTTTATTTTTATTTTCGCTAATAAAAAAGGTAAAATGAAATTTTC
>QEOQ01000640.1:1932136-2027700 GCA_010279815.1 Brachionus plicatilis | reverse complement strand
TGTTGAAAAATATTATTTAAAATTTTTTTTTTAAGTCTGAACAAAGTATTAAGGGCATATCGTTTGATGCAGAGGCGTGCAAGGTATTGGTCGGATGTGTTGACTTTCTGGACCGACCGGTGATGGGCTTTGTTCGTTTGGTGAACAGTCAAAATTTGGATGACTTTGCTGAATCGAATATCAAAGTCCGCTTTATCTTTGTGCTTCTTGGTCCCCGAAACGAGAACATTGATTACATTGAAATAGGCCGATGCATCGGCACCCTAATGACCAACAAAGAGTTTCACGAGTGTGCCTACCAGGCTAATGACAGGCGCGACCTAATCGAAGGAATATCCTACTTTACAAATAAGAGTTTGTGCTTAGTACTTCCACTTGGAGAGTTCGATAGTGATCTGGTGAATCCGATTGTGGAATGGATGAGAGATAAGATGAAGCATAAATTGAAAAAACTTCTTGCCGAATCAATGAAGCACAGCGAGGACAAAAGTCACATATCACCTCTCCAAAACAGATACAAAAAATCCATTTCGTTGAGTAAGGATCCCAAAAATAAGATCGAAAGCGAACATTTGAATGCTGTTTCCAAAATACAGTCAAATCATTTGGACTATGATCAAGACATGGATGAGAAGAATGATGAAGAATTCGACCCATTTCGTCGCACTGGACGTCCATTCGGATCTCTAATACTTGAGATCAAATATAGATATTCGAAGTATTGGAGCGATTTTAAAGATGCTTTAAATATTCACTGCCTAATAGCCTTTGTTTTTTTATTCACTGTTTGCATTGCTTCTGCGCTAAGCTTCGGTGGTATCCTTGGTAAATATGACATTTTTTTATTAATAGATTTTTTGCTGTTTGATTTTATCAATGAATTCAAGTTTTTTGTTTTAATTTGAGGACTAGAATAATTTTTTGATCAAAAAAATTCATTGTTAATTCCTTAAGATTTTTTTTAATCTTTAGGATTTTTTTTAATTTTGGTCAAAATTAATTTTTTTTTAAGTGAATAAAAAATAATAATTATTTATTATTTTTTAATCACTTAAATAAAATTAAATTTTACTTACAAGAATTAATTTTTTTTTTTAAAAAAATATCTTATCTTATAAAAAAAATATTTTCAGCTTTTCATTTTTTTCAATCATCAAATGGCCTATACTTTTTTATCGATATTTTAACTCCACCTGTATAAATTAACTTATATCTATGAAAAATAAATTTTAGCGTTTAAAATGATTTTATTAAGAAAAAAATACTTTTTATATTTACCGTAATGCCTTGCCCCCCCTAATGCATTGCACTTTAAACCAGAATTCTGGATTTTAATGCATGCATTTAACCCAATTTTTTTTCCAGATACGCTGCGACTAAAAATGCTGCAGTTAATGTCAAAATTTTGGTATAAATGCCGCATTGAATATGTAAAAAATAATAAAAATATATTTTTCTATTTTTTCTAAATTTGAAACACAAAAAATGTTCTTCGGACATAATGCATGCATTTGAAGTTAAAATTTTGAGTTTTAATGCGTCACGAAATTTTATTTAAATTGATAAAAAAAACGGCATTTAATATAAAAATGGCATAAAATTTGGCATCTTGAAGTTTAGGATCAAAAAAATCAGATCAAAAAGTAATTTTTTTATAATTTTTGAATGGTATTTGATTAAATCTCTCTGCAAAATGCTAAATAATGCAAAAAACATGCTGAATATTAGAATAGGTTCTGCAAAAACTCTGCAATTTTGCAGGAAAATAGATGTCATTAAAAAGTATTTAATTCAACTGCGTAATTTAATTTTAGAGTTTTTGCAGAACCTATTCTAATATTCAGCGTGTTTTTTGTATTATTTAGCATTTTGCAGAGAGATTTAATCAAGTACCATTCAAAAATTATAAAAAAATTACTTTTTGATCTGATTTTTTTGATCCTAAACTTCAAGATGTCTAAAATTTTCCGTATAAAAATTATTTGTTTTTAAAAACAATTATATGAATTATATTTTTAGCATGATCTTTTTTTTTATTTTGAATGCTGCAGTTATGAATATAATTGTAAGAATTATGATAATAGTTATAAAAATTATAAAAAAAAAATTGGACACTTAAAAGCGTTAAAAATGGATTTAATAAACTAGCATTAAAATTCAAAATTTTAACTTCATAACATTCAAAACATAATTCATAACATACTTTTTTTCTCTTTAAAGTTCAACTACGCCTAATAAGGTGAAAAACTCTCGATTTAGTAATTCGGGAAAAGGCTGTTTTAAGGTCCTAGGTAATACTTAAGCTCTAACCTATTTCGCCAGTTAGGTTCAGCACAGGTTAAAGTATTTAGAGAATTTTTTCAGAATTTTAGGTTATGTCCATAGGGCTTCATCTAGTGGGGTTATTATTAGGGCTTAAAAGGTAGAAAATATATTTAACCCTATTGGTCCGAAAAATCACCAAGTTTTTATTTCAAACATGGAAAAGCAAATTGTTTAATAATAAAGTTAAAATGTCACAGAACAAAGAAATTCAATCTAAAAAAAATTTTACTGATCAAAATGGTTATCTTGTGAAAAGTGCTCAAATTGGGTTTGTTTTAGTTGTTTGCCAAAATAATTAAAAAAAAAAAACAAAAAAAGAATTTTTATATGATGATTGTAAAGATTAACTCTTCCTTTTTTTTTAAATTTCTTTAAAACTCACTCTTGCTTTGTTTCGAATAAATTAAATTAAATGAGTTAAATAATTTTTTTAGAAAATTCAAAATTTTCTTGCTAAATAGATCAAACGGGTTGAAAGGGTTAAAATTCTGTTTTTGAGGTTAAATTTCTGGCCAATTATATACAATATTAGAGGTAATAGGTTTAACCCTTTTGAGCCTCACATAAATAACCGCGGAGCTAAAGGGGTTATCCAAAAATTTTGGGAAAATTGGGTGACTTTTTTTGAAGTTTTTGAACAAAATGGGTGCAAAATAAGCAATTAAAAAAATATGGTCACCCGGATAGACTAGGTTCCCATAAATTTTAAAATTTTATAATTATTTATATTTTACCCTTTTTTTTTTGAAAAAAAATTTTAATATCTTAAAATAACTTTTAAACTTAAACTTAAAATAACAAAATACTGGGCGTCTTTTTCTTTCTGTTAGGTCTTTACCTTTATTTAGCAATTGCTTGAGTATCTATTCTTCTAATAAAACAAATATTGGATTCACTTTCCAAATCAATCATTTAAGAAAAATTATCTGAAAATTTTGGAAAAAATTCTTATAAACGTTTTTAAATGAGAAGAGTTCTATAAATCAAAAAAGATGTTCATTAATAAAAAGTTATTTTAAATTCATTAAGCATTTTTAAAAAGTAAATTTATTTTAGTGATTAAAAAAGTAATTTTAGTTACAAAATCAATATCTAGTCCCTTCAAATTTCATAGTTTTTTTTCATTAACATACTATAAATAAAATTTCTTTTTTTTTTTCCATGTTAAAAAGATAGGAAAAAAAAATTTGCGAATCGCTATGTTAAAGGATTTGTATATGAGGTTTGCACTCTTCCTCCATTTTTTATTAATTTTAAAACAAATATAAACTTTACAAATTGTCTTGAATTTGAAAAATTTAAGCTTTTATTAGGCGGTTAATCAATTACATTTAAAAAAAATTGTGGGAAAAAATTCAAAATTAGAAAAGAAATGGTTTAATTTTTTGTGTTTGAATTATAAAATGTATCCAATGTTGAAATGACATTGAATAAGTGCGATGTTTCAAATATTTTTTTCAGTTTCAAATAAAAAATAATTTTAAGCACTCATATTTCTTTTTTTAATAGAATAGTAAATTCCTGAATTATTTAGAAATTTGAAAAAAATATTGAAAATTCTTTATTTTACTTTTAAATAATTTACTGATTTATCTGTACCTCTACCAACCTTCAGAATAAAAATATTTAAAACAAAAAAATTAAAAATAAAGTTAAATAAGATAAAATAATATAAAAAATAATTAAAAAGAAAAAAAAGATAAAATATTTATTCAGGTTTTTTCTTAATATTCAATCGTTGAAAAACTTGGTCTAGTCGGATACATAAACCATAGTTTACCTTTTATGCAAACAATTGTTCTTGGGTTTTGTGAACTATAAGTTCATCTATTTTGTTGCTCACATAAAGGTGATCAAATGTCAAATTAGGTGAAAAACTTTAATATTAGGAGAACAATTTTTAGTTTAGGTTAACTAATGGTTCATAAAACCTGAGAACAAAAATTGTTCCAGTAATAGATGAACCATTGTTCACCTAACCGACTAGACCCATAAACTTCTTTTTTTTTTCTTTAAAAACTTTTACATTAGTGATAATTGAAGTTCGTTTGATGCAATGTATTGAATGCTCAATTTTAAATAAATGCCAAACAGATCTTAGATAGTTTTTTAAACTACAAATATTTTCTTAAAGATCATCATATCACAAACTCAAAGTCAGAATTTATAAAAAAAACAAAGTTTTTCATGTTTGCAATGTTAACTTAAAATTATTTTTTCTTTGAAACTGAAAAAATATATGAAATATCCTACTTTTTCAATGTTATTTCAACATTGGATACATTTTGAAATTCAAATACAAAAAATTAAACCAAATTAATTTAAAAAAAAACAAGTTAAAAATGAGTTCAGATCATTCTTTAAATTTAAAGATTTGGCTTAAAAGATTAAAAAAAAGTCCATAAAAAAATGTATTGGTATTTTTTCAATGCAAGTTTTTCTTTTTTTAAATTTTGCCCTCAGAAATCGATTTCTTTATTGATCAAATATAAATATTCATCTTTATTCATGCTCTTATTTTTGGCCAAAAAATCAAAAAAATGATTGCCAGGTCTAATTGACCCGACCGGGCTTTAACGGTATAAAAAAATGGGACTTTCTAGGGATAAAAAAATTTTAAAATGTGCTGGAAAATATTCTAAAAGAGGAAACAGAAAAGGAGAATCACAGAAAAACCTAGAACAAGATGTTTTTTATCTTGGTGATTATGCTTTATCAAATGAGGCTAAAAAACAAGAAGCATTCACTAAATTTCACTAAATTCAATTAAAAAAATAAAATAATTCTTTGTATTTTTTGTTAAATGGAAAATTTTCTGTTTCACCTTTAAAGTTCCTCCATTCATTCATTTAATAAGAATCAAATTTTGTATTGGAATTTTTGTATGAAAATTTACATTTTTAAAAAAATTTCAATTTTTGAATATATTTTGAGTAAAACAATTTGTCTAGAAAAAAAACTATTTTCATCAGAATTTGCAGTTGATGCAACGACGACGAACACTCTTCATCCTCTATTCAAACGAAAATAATCACCACCCGTTACATCCCTAGATGGGAATTGACATTTTCATATGGTCGGATTATGTTTATTTTGCACTGAAAAAAAGAACTTTACTTCGATTTCTATGTTTATCACTTTTATTTAAGTTTAAAGATGAATATCTATATTTGATCAATAACTAAATCGATTTCTGAGGGCAAAATTTTAAAAAAGAAAAACTTGCATTGAAAAAATACCAATACATTTTTTTTAGCAAGAAAATCTAGTATTTCGGGCAATGAACACTTTTTGTCAGCTTTAGAAACTGGGCTTAATACAAATATTTACATTAATTCAGAAATGAAAACTACCCGCTAATATGAAAAAAATCATAAACTATTAGAAGAATTCAATTCAATTCAAGGCCTACTAACGTTTGTAATTTCTTAGTCTAAAAGCCCACTACGGGAACAAAATTGGCAAAATTTATATCTGAATTTTACGATAGCAAAATAAAACTCAAAAGAAAGAATAATACCTTTATCCTTTTGTATTCTTCGTGCTAGCTATTAAATAAAAAAGTTTAAAAAAAACATAAATAACTCTACTAAAACCCGATAAACCAATAAAGTAGGGGAGGTGCGGAGGGGACGAAGTCCCCTCCGCGACTTGTTATAAATAGAAATTTAAATTAAAAATTTTTTAAAAAGTAGTTCAACATGTTTCTTCATTATTTATTTATTTTTTAATTCTGAATATTTAAGGGAGATTGAAGTTGGGAACAATTTTTATCTGGAGCAGAACAATTTATTTAAAATTGTTTAAATTCCGAATAAAATATGATAACTTACCCAAATCTTAGAATATTTTAAATTTAAACAAAATTTGTTAATTATTGTAGAAAAAAAATTGTATACCAATATTCATTTTGAATATTGTTTTGAATATTGTTTACTAACGTTTTACCAAAAGATTGATTCTTATATAAGATCTTGAAAGATTTTTTACGAATAAGATTTTAAGAGTTATCTTACAAGATATTAACATAAGAAAACTTAAGGATTTTGAAAAGATGTTATTTAATATTTAATAAAAGAAAAGTTGTTCAATTCTTACATGAAATTTTCATTAGTTAATTATTTAAGAAATTATTAGAATATTATTATAAAAGAAGAAAAATTTATAAAAATATTATTTTATTTATCGCGATTTTCTCAAATTTCTTTAAAAGTCACAATTCTCAAGTCAAGTATGAGACCAGACTTTAATTTTTTTTTTAAATTAAAATCTAAACTTTGACTTTAACAAGACCGCCTCAATATCTACCTGGAACGGCGAAAAATTCATCTGGCTCTAATCATCACTGCATGGAACGGCCAAAATTCAAATATTTATATTGACTTGATTAATAAGTCACTAAAATTTCCGAACTTAAAAAAAATTTTAATTCTGGACTTGAGCTTTAGTTTGGGACTTTTTAACAACCTTGGATTTTCTGAATTATTAAGAATCATTTTTGAATTCCAAACAAAAAAATTTTTTTTTTACTTTCTCATCATTTAAATCACATAAGAAAATGACACTAAAAAAAAATGTTTAAACAAAAAAGAGAAAAATTTGTGTGACGCTGTTAACTTATTTCAGCATTGTGTTAATGTTTTATTTTATTTAAAAGTTAAAAAATTTTACCAAAGCCTATTCAAAATTGGTTGCATTCAATTTTAGTTTGTTTTTTTAAAAATCCGCACATAGTCTTAATCCTCTTGGCATTCACAAAAATATTTTATCTTAAGAGATTTTTATTTCTGAAGATTGAATTGATGTCTTTATTTAAACATTCTGAAATCGGGCATTTCATATGGCTAGAAATGCATTTACAAAAAAATAAATTACATCATGAATAGCATAATATTTCCTAATAGATATCTTCAAATAAAATAAAAATCCTTTAACCATTAAAAATATTAGATCAGATGTCTTTCAATGATCGCTTGAATTTATTTATTTATTAAATTAAATTAAGTTTAAGTCACCTGCACAAATTGAAATAAAATTTTTGTATAAAAAGGGTAGAAAAATTTAATAAAACTCTCAAAAAATTTTTTAAATGTATTATTAGTTTGAAGGCCTTTTCAAAAATATTTTATTTTTTAGAAATATTTGATTGAGTTTAAAAAAATTACAAGTGACGAGTCTACAAAAGACTAAACGTAATAAATATATTTTTCCCAAATATTATTTTTAAATAAATATTCTCAAAAAAACTACTTTTGTTGACTTTACTAAAAAAAAACAATGCCAACAATTTTTCACGCTCTCAAAAAAAGTTTAAAAAAATTTATTAACTATTTAATTTTAAAAGCTGATAAAACAACAAAAAGATTCGGTGTTAGCGAAATGCTAATAGCCACATCAATGAACGGCATAATATTCGGTTTATTTAGTGGTCAGCCTCTAATGATTCTTGGTCCAACAGGTCCATTTTTAGTATTCGAAGAAATGCTTTATCAAGTTAGTGTTTTGTTTAATTAAAAAACCAAAATTTACTAATTTTTTTTGCTAGTTTTGCCGCAAAGTAGTGTGCTTGGACTTCTTAGCAATCCGGTGCTGGGTCGCTGCATGGGTTCTCCTATTTGCGGTTGTAATGCTGGGCTTCGAGACCATCTATGTGATCCAATATGTGACTCGATTTACCGAGGAAATATTTGCATTCCTCATCGCCACTGTATTTCTGCTTGATGCTTTAAAAAAAATCATAAAAATTTTCAACACTGATCCTCTCTATGTCACCGAAAAATACTGCACTCTTGATAACACTTTTTGGGAAAAAAGCATGCACAACATGACAGAGAAAGAATGCATATTTACAAGAGAGGAAAACGAGTTTATAGCTCGCAGTGAGCCTAGACTGCCATCGCCAAACGTTGCTCTCCTGTCCCTAATCCTTATGATTGGAACATTTGCCATAGCTATATGCCTAAAAAAATTAAGGCGAAGCATTTTTCTTGGAGCGCGGGCAAGACGCACTCTGAGCGATGTTGGAATGTTGATTTCAATAATTTTAATGGTTGCTGTAGATAATTTAATAAATTCTAAGACTGGCCTAAACACACAAAAACTCGATTTTCCAAATGACACACTAGGCCCGACCGAGTATCGAGATCAATGGTTGGTGATACCTTGGAACAAAAACCTTCCCATCTGGGTTCCATTGGCTGCCTTCGTTCCGGCTTTGCTCATTTTTATAGTCTTATTCTTTGAGTTGGAATTAACTGGAATGATTTTGTATGCCAAGCACAGAAAACTTAAAAAAGGCACAGGATTCCATTTGGACTTGTTGATTTTGGCTATTTTGATGAATGTAAATAGCTTTTTTGGTCTGCCATGGATGTGCAGCGCGCCAGTGCGCACACTTGCTCACTGGGCAAGCTTGACTGTGTACAGTAAAGCTTACATACCTGGTGAAAAACCTAAACTAATCGATGTCAAGGAACAAAGATTAACAAATATTTGTGTACATTTGGCCATTGGTAAAACTTAAAAAATATGGTTATGTGAAATTTTAGTACAAAAAATGTAATAATTTTTTTTCCAATTTGTACAAAATAATTGTAAAATCTGCAAAACTCTGCCATTTTCTGCATATTTTAATCAGATGTTTTTTCACAGAATATTGCAGAGTTTCTTTTTGGGCATTGTGAAATTTCATACAAAACTTCCAATACAAAAATTAAAATTTTTTATAACTTTTGTTCTAAGTGTCAAAAACTTGTTCTGTAAATGAAACAAAGTGAAACAAATTTTGTTTGACCTTCTGTGGAAGTCTGCAAAATCTGTGCAAATTAATTCCGTTTTATTTTTAAGACTATTAAATTGAGTGCAATTTTGCAGAATTCGCACAGATTTTGCAGACTTCCGCAGAAGGTGAAACTATATTTATTTCTCTTTGTTTCATTTACGGAACAAGTTTTTGTTACTTAGAACAAAAGTTATAAATTTTTTTTATTTTTATATTGGAAGTTTTGTATGAAATTTCACAATGCCTTCTTTTTGTACAATTAGAAAAAAATTATTACGTTTTTCCTTTTTGTACTAAAATTTTACATCGCCAAAAATATTTTTTTAACTTGGCAATTTTTTGTTGTTAAAGGGCTCTGTTTGTTGGCTAAGTCAGTTCTTAAAATGATACCAGTTTCAGTACTTTTCGGCATATTTTTATATTTCGGTTTTGTTTCATTGTCCGGAACTCAATTGTTTGAACGCATCAAGCTCATATTTACTCCTTCAAAGTATTGTCCAAATGTAATTTACGCTAGAGGAGTAAGTATACTTTATTTTTATCATTAAAATAAAATTTAAAGATTTTTAGATTTGATAAGCAATTATCAAATCCAAAAATTCCAAAATAGATTTTTATTTCAGTTCTTATGCAAATTTATTTGAATGAGCAAAAAAAAAATTTTTATTTATCGACATTTCCTTGAGAATTTTTTTTAAATTTATAAGTTTTAATATGTTTTTGTCATTAAAAAGTGTTAAATTTTATTTTTAACACTAAATAAGACTTATGGAAATAATTTCTTTTTAGTGCCAATTTGTCTTTTTTTTCCACTTAAAATAATTTATTTTTACAAATAATACACATGCTTCTAAAAAATATTTTACAATACAAAATATATTGAATAATCTAAAAAGTTTTAAAAATGACAAACATTGAAAGTGATGATAATTTTTAGTCTGACGATGAAGACGCAG
Source organism: Brachionus plicatilis (assembly GCA_010279815.1). Lineage (NCBI taxonomy): Eukaryota > Metazoa > Rotifera > Eurotatoria > Ploima > Brachionidae > Brachionus > Brachionus plicatilis. Next base: position 2,017,638 of record QEOQ01000640.1, on the reverse strand, counting down.
TAGCTCCATGTATTAGTTCTAACAACTATTTATGCAAGCTGTGGCGATGAAGACGAAGTTGACTGAAATCGATTTTAGCTTTAGGGATATTGGAATGAAAAAGAAACCAGGAAGAAAGGCTTAAGCTAAAGAATGGTTCGTAAAAAATACAAATTAAATTGAGACTAGATTTTTTATTTTTTACATTTTTAGTTAGGTGTAGACATTTTTCGGATAAATGTGTATTTTTGGGGGGAAAAAAGACTATGCCAAGACTTTTTGCTTGACTAAAGCTGGTACAACCTTCCGAAAAAAAGAGACAAAAAAGGTTAATAATTTTTGACACCTCTAGTTTAATAAAAACTCATACAAATTAATTAAAGGATGTTATTAAATTAAAATTTAATAAAATAGTAACGGGTGTTCAAAAATTGTTGTCCCAAATTTAAAAATGAAAAAATTTTAATCTTGTTAAAAGACAAAATGATTAAAATTTGACAATTAGTTCGAAATTTGGTCCAGTTTTCAAAAATGATTAAAAATGTTTGGAAACATTGTTAAATTAATTTAAAAAGTATAGATGGATACTAAGAGAAGCTATTTTTTGGAATAAATGTATATATTTAAATTAATAAAGGACACTAGGTCAGCTGCTTGAAGGTCCAAAGCGTTTCTTTCAGCATACAGTATTTTTTAGTTTAAATTAAAATTAAAGTTTTGATTTTTTGAGAATTTAAAAGTTAAAAAAAGTTAGGAACATAAATTAACTTAAACTGGTTCTATAAAATTAACAAATAATGTGTATTAAATTGTAGCTTAAGCTATTTGCTTTTGAATGATATACTTATTGTTCTAAATTAAGTAAATTTAGTAAGATCTTATTTAAGAAAGAAAGTATACATTAAATTTAAAAAAATCTGAAAAAAAATCGGAAAATTTGATTCAATGGCAAATATATCATTTTGATCAAAAAATATTCTCAAAATTTCTCAAAATTTTAATTTTTCAATTTGTACAAAACCCTTGAATTTTTGAGGCTTTTTCATTGCTGGAATAACCTCCAAAGAAGAAAACAAATTATAGCTAATTTTAATCAAGATAAAATTCTATATAAAAAAGTATTTCGAAATAACATTCGAAGTTTCATTACCATCGAGGACAAGAAGGCTTTGGGGTATTAAATTAGACTTAACTTAAAAAAAATTAGCGGTGAAGAAAATTATGGGCCGATAAAGGATAATATCGGTTTTCTTTATTTATTCAACAAATTGACTTGACTTGAAATCAGACTGTGAGGTTTGATTTTTAAATTTTTTTTCATATTTAATATTTTAATAAGAAAAAATATCACATTTTAAAGAGATTTTTTTATTTCAGATTGTCGGCAAGGTAAAGATACTTTTAATTTAAAATTATCAATATTTTATTTGATTTTTAATAAAAATAAGGAACTTTAATTTCTAAAAAGGAAGAATTAAAACTTATTTTAATATTTAATGGTTTTTTAAAAACTCTATTTTACTTCGAAAAAATACAAATAATTCTTTTTTAGAAATTTATCTTCAGATAAATGATCTATTCAAGATATTTTTGTTAAATTTCTAGCTAGAAAAAATTTTGAAAATGTTGCACTAATTCGAATAAAATAAAAAGATTCTGGGTATTTTTTTGATAATTATTAATTTTAATATATATGTTAATTAAACATATTCTACTGACTGAAATATTTTGATTCAAAAATTTTTTTACATTAATTAACCATTTTAAATAAAATTCTAAATTTGATATTATGGAATTAAAAATCTGTAGGGCCTTAAAAATTAATTAATTTTAATTTTTTCTTTTAAGGTTCGACCGTCAAAGAGAAATATATATACTTTCATTCAAATTTTTTTTGTCTTAATTTTGTTATTGATAAAATCTTTGGATATGATTTCGTCCGCATTTCCAATCGTGTTTGTTATTCTAGTACCTATCCGCCTTTTTCTAGTTCCAAAGTTATTCACACACAAGGAGCTAGAACAGGTAATATATTTAAAAACTATTTATTAAAAGCTGAAATTAATTAATTTATTTTAGCTGGACAATCATAACGAAATGATGGGCGATTTCGAGTCAACATTGGATTTTTACGAGTTAACCCATTTGCCAATATAGAGTTTTTAGATTAGAATTTTGACAATCATTTCATAGTGTTATAGAAGAAAAACTTTAACTATGCAATAAAATATTGATCAAATATGTTTTAAATATTTATACCATAAATTTTTGAGCTAATAAATACATTTTATTTTATTAATCATATTTAAGAACTTTATCCTAGAATTCATTTCAAACATTTAATATGTTGATCATTTACTTTGAAAATATTCTTAAAAGATAAAAACCCTAGTTCTTCAGTATATCATTTGTGACAGATTCAATTTTACATAAAATAATTTTTAATAACAATAGCAAATGGCAAATATTTTTTTTGATACTGCTACTTTAATATGTAATCTTTACTAGTACTTACCTTTGAATTAATTAAAAATATATTTAGCTTAAAATTTAATAAATTAAAAATTGTTTAAAAATTTAAAAAATAATTTTATGTAAAAACAATCTAATGAAAACTTAAAAATAGTAAAAATTAAAAAATTGAAAATAAATCAATTTCAATACAATTTCAGGACACGATGAAAATCAATTACACAAAAGGAACGAGAAAAAAATTACTAAGAACTCCTAATCATTCACCAAAAGATGTTGGCTCATCTTTTTCTGTTTTGTCTCATATTTTCGTTACCCGTAACTGAGTAATTAACTTCAAGAGATTTGCCAAATTTTAAACTCAGAGTTTCATTCAGCCTTTGTGGATGAGGATTTAATTAAAGAAAATAAGACTGATCAAAAATTACAAATTGACCCGAACACAATTTTTTCGTAAGATCAAATATTTAAGTTGCTCAAGGACTTGAATATTTATAAGGCAGTAGGCTGTAATAACACCCACCGGTTAGTTTTACAAAGCTTAGCGTCTTCAGCTTCAATCTCCTTATCAATGATTTTTTAAAAAATGATTCGAATCAGGATCAGTTCCAAAATAATGGCTTCAAGTAAATGTAGCGGCTTTGTACAAAAACAGAAGTAAACTCGAACCTTCAAATTAAAAGCTCGTTTCACTAACTTCGATTATCTGCAGGCTTATGGAGAAATTGTTAAAGGTTTCGTTTTTAGTGTCTAACAGTTTGATCAACAAAAGTCAGCATGGGTTTACCCAAAATAAGAGTTGCGCAACAAACTCATTTGAATCCTTAGACTTTTTAACCTTAAATATCCATCTTAAAAACTCTGTAGACGTGGTATGCTTAGACTTTGTAAAAGCATTCGACAAAGTTCCGCATTCATGACTCATTTATAAATGTAGTAAATATGGATTTGATGATAAACTATTAAGTTGGAATGAATAAGATAAATGCCTTTCTATCAAATCGTTCTCAAAGAGTTATTTTAAGAGAAGCCGGATCAAGTTTGAAGCATCTAAAAAAAGCGGCGTACCTCAGGGATCCGTTTTGAGCCCTTGCCCTTCAAAAAACTTGAGCTTATTATTTGCTGACGATACAAAGCTTTTATCAGTAATTAGAGATTTTGAAAACTCAAAAGTATTTCAAAAAGATTTTGATGCTTGGTTGGAATGGACGAACAAATGGTTAATGAGTTTTAACAAAGACAAATGTAAGGTGATTCATTATGGTAGAAACAACTTGAATTTAAATTATAAACTTGGTAATTATGAGATGGAGAGTTCTCCAAACGAGAGAGATTTGGGAGAAGTTTTCAGCAAAGACTCTAGGCATAGTTAAGAAAACATTTTAATCAAAGAACGAGTTTGTTCTCAAAAAGTTTTTCACGTCATTAGATTGACTAAAATTAGAATATTCGTCTCAAGTATGGCAACCATTTCTTCCCAAAGATGTGTCACGTCTTGAAAGTGTACAACATAGAGCTACAATTTTTATTTGTTCAATTTTTATTTATTTATTTAATAATTATTTGTTCAGATAAAAATAAATAAGACTAAAAAAGTTTGAGTTAACAAAATTGGATGAAAGAAGAATTCGCGGTGATTTGATTTAACAATACTAGACTAAAACTGGTGCTGATAATGTTAACTGGTTCTATATACCTTGCCAGAAATTCTACGATACAAGGAGCCACTCGTATTCAATGAAGAAGCAATTTGTTAAAAACTATGCAGTAAGATCAAAATTTTTTACAGACCGAGTTGTCAATAATGGGAGCCAACTTATCCAAAATGTAATTGAGGCTCCGACAATGAACCAATATAAGAACATAATAGACAAATGAATTATTGATTAATTAGAAAAAAAATCAAAAACAATAACATTTTAATATATCAGATATTAAAAGTTTTTAAAATGAAATTTATGATTTTTTATAATTTATATTTTTAATACCATCATTTATTTTGGTTTTTTAAATGGTGTTCTTCATTACGTCATTTAAAAAATGTCCATTATTTTATTTTAACTAGGTTTTTTTTTTCGCTTTTTTGATTTTAAAAGATACCTTTTCTAGTAAATAATGATTTATTTTAATACTGCAAAGATCTTTAAAATTTTAGATAAAAACTTTTATTATCTTGAAACATTTCATGGTTTATTATGCAAAAAAACTTTAGTACAAAAATGGAACTTATTTTCCCGCATTATAAAATCCATCCACCTTCTTAAAAAATATAGAGTTTTTTTTCTTAATTCTTTTTTTAAATTAAGTAAATTCTAATTTAATTCTGATTCTTTACTAATATTCATAAAAAATAACTCTATTCTAAATTTAATCCTTTTAATAGCATTTATTCTTATATTTTATTTTATTCATCTTATTTATTTTATTTTTTTAAAGTATGAATCAAGAATGTGCAGAATATTAAATATTTAATAATTTTTATTATTACCTGAACTATGTTTTTAATACTAATAAATATCTTAAGAAAATTTTAATGGGATTTTAAAACATTGACATAACTTTTAGAATTAATTCAAAAATTAGAAAAAACCGAATTTTTAATATTCCTAGAGTTTACTTTAATTTTAATTTCAGGCATAATTAAAGTTGTACAATGGATAAGAATACAGATTAGCTAAATTGAAACGAATTTATAAATTAAAATTCAAATAAATATCTAAATTATTAATTTTTAAATTCGAATTATCTGAAACATATATCTTTATTTTGGTTCAATGATAACATATCAAAATTTATTTTAATTTAAATTATTGATTTAGATAGATGATATTTTTTAGATGAGGAAAATAGAGGAATAAAAATTTAAGCTGTTTATTAATAAAATTAAAAAAATAAAGCATATATTTTATGGTTTGGTGAAATTAATAGGAACAAAATAAGATATTGAAAAGAAAAATTCGATCTTTCATATTATTACAATTAATATTATTGTGAGATAACATGCAACGGTAAAATCGGCAGTGTTAGGGTTATAAAGTACTACTAATTTGAATAATAATTGGCTTAAGGTAAAAAAATTTTGGACCATATTATATGAATTAAGAAATTTTATATTAATATTTACGATTAAAATTTTGATATGCTTATTCAGATTCAAAGTTGAAATCTTATTCCTATTTTTAAATCATATTTGATAACCTTATTTTTTATTTTTTTTATAAAAAAAATTTAAATTGATGTATATTTAATAAGCCTCGTAAAAATCGATTACAATAGATTCCAAAAATGTTTTTTTGTTTTTAAATGAAATTAGAATCTCGTATTTGGATTGATGGTATTTTTGATATTATTTTTATGAATATATGTATATATTTTTTTTAATAGTCAGTTCACTCAAAAATCTTATTATTTAGTCAATTCTATAAAAATTTAACTTATTAACGAATTTTTAAATATAATAAAATTTTTTTACTTAGATCATTTGGATTAAAATGCTTTTGTGGTTCTTTTTAAGTGTTTTTTATCTTGCTTTTGGTGAATGGGTCAATTCAAATAATCAACTCTGTTCCAAATCATCAGAGCTTGCCAAATTGGATAACTCAAGCAATTTGGTCTTTAAAAACTTCAATTTATTTCAAAAATTAAATTTTTTTTGCTTTAATTTAAGCGGTTTTAGTTTGAAAAAAATTATTGAGTTTTGGCCGAGTCAAACACTTTTACTAGACCATTCTCTTTCATTCAGAGGAACTGAATCTTTATTTAAACCTAATCAATACCAGATAAAATTATTTTTTTATTTCATCAAAGGATTTAATTCTTCAAATTTACTATTTAAAGATTTAAATGAAAGGCTTACTCGTGTCGAAGTTTATTTTTTCCGCTCAAAATTTGACAAAAGCTGTCACCAATGCTCTTCATTTTCCAAAGGACCATTTGATGGCATAGGTCTTGTTGAATTTGCATTCACTGTCAAATATTCTCTAAACACATGTCCGTATATTTTCAAAAATTCTTCGATATATGAATTAAAATTTCACGGACTATCAAAAAGTGCCATTCGATTTAATCAGCTTAGTTTTGATGCTTCTTTCACTAATAAACAAGTAAATGCTTCTGTAAAAAAGCTTGGATTATATTTTTACAAAGGAACTTTGGTAAAAAGTATGATAATATTTAAATATATAGATAAGTTAGAAATATTAGGATTAATACAGTCAATTGATAGCTATGCTTTAGAATCCATCAGAATAAAATCAATCAATTTATATATTGACAACAAACTGAATTTTTTGAGCCAAGGAATAGAATGGATTAAGCGCATTAATGAAAATTTAAAAATAAATTTTAGCAATAAATCTGACATCATAAACAACATGGACAAGGCTACAATTATTTCTTTCCAAGAAAACAAAATGAATGGAAAAACTGATTTAGACTGGTCTGATGACAAGCATTTTTGTATATTCAAAGATTTTCCAGATAATAACCTGGTTTTACCAGCAATTTCACCACGTTATTCATCAAATTGCTCATGCTTACTGATATGGTTGTTTAAAAAAACAAGAATTATACTAAAACATGTTCGAATTCCTCAAGTGAGAATATTAAATTCATGTTCAAATGAGACTTTAGTCGAAATAATGATAAAAGCGTGTAATTTTGACCAAATGAAAAATCTGTGCTCACTATCAAAACAACATGTTCCAGAAAAAATCACCGAATTATTCCTATTATACAAATTTCAATTATTAGATCTTATTTTAATTTATCCTTCATATGTTTTAATTATTTTCGGCTTGGCAACAAATTCATTAAATTTTTATGTTTTACTTAAAATACTCAATTCGAATACAAAAAAAATTTTTTTAGAAAAAATGATGTTTTATAATTCAATAGTGAATAATTTTTACCTTGGTACTCGATTGATTCATTTGGTTGGTAAATGTAACACTCCGAATGGATATCATTGCACATTTTTAAATAGAAGTTTGTCATTTCAGATTATTGAAATTTACGTTGTTGATTTTTGTGGATCTATTCTAAAATTTTGTTCCAATTTAACTTTAATTATTGTGTCTTTAAATCGTCTTTTAAATTTGGATCCAAATTTAAGAAAAAAAATTGAAAAAATTAAGATAATTAAAAATTCAAAATATCTTTACTTAATAACAACTATGTTTTTTTTTAATTACATTTTCGTCTCCTATTTTAATCAAATTTTTACACAAAGAATAAATTTTTTTCAAGCTAAAATTGATGAATTTATAAATTATACTGAATATCCAGACAAAGGTTTTTCTTTTCTAAATAATCAAGCACCAATAAGTTTGTCTCCAGCTTTTGGGTTTGTAAAAGAAATTAATTCATCAAAATTGATCATTGCGTTTTTTATCATAAATTTTGTGGTTCAAGATTTTTTTTTTATGCTATTTTTCACTATTATCGAAATAACAGTTTTTATTAAGGTAAAAAATTTGATTGACATGAAACAAAATCTCATAGAAAATTTATCAAATAAAAAGAAAACAGATAATTTACAAAAAAATTTAAAAATTTTGATTTTGTTTCTAGTTTCATTAATTATATTTAAATTAATTGACGTAATTGTCAGCTCATTTGTGTTATACGAAAAAGCTTCAAATTATTTATTGCGGCTAAATATTTGCTACACCTATAATAAAGTTTGTACCATAGTTGAAGAACTGAGTGAAATATTTTTTTCAATTCCGCTAGCTTTTCTAACATTCTTTTATATTTATTTGAATAAAAACTTTAGAAGTTTTCTTAAGGCTAATGTCTCAAGCTTAATTAGGAAGTAAATATTTATTTCATAGAAAACTAATCTTAAAATTATGAAAAGATTTTATTTTCGTTTAATATTTAATTTTTGAATTTTTGATTTTCGCTTTTGTGTTTAGGAATTTAAAAATGGATTTGTTTTTTTAAATTTTGCTTTAAATAAAAGACTAAAAAAATGGTTATTGTTTACCTTAAATCGCTTTTTTAGTTAAAAATCATGAAATTTATTCAGTTTATTTAAATTTATTTAAATTTAAATTATGGGTCAATTTAAATTTGAAACTTGAATTGAATTTGTAAAAAGAATCATTTATTTTATTCTAATCTACCCAGTCAAATTAATTGATAGCTTATTTGTAATAAATCTAGAACATTAAAGAAGTTGAATGTGCTAGCAAAAAAAAGTTAAATATTAAAGGTTTTATACAGTATGTCTAGAAAATTTAGAACATTTATTTTTTTTAATAAAAAAACCAAAATAATTTTTTTGTTTGAATTTTATTCAGGAAAAATTTTTTATCGAAAAAGTACAAAAACTAGGATAAAAAAAATCGAAATGAAAAAATCGCAAAAAAAGATAGGTTTATTTTTTATCAAAAAAAAAATGTCTACAAAATTTAGAACATAATATTTTTTAACATTTAAAATGGCTGCCCTTAGCGACACGTTTTGGCATAGATTCAATCATGTTCTGGCATCTTGAAGTTTAGGATCAAAAAAACCAGATCAAATAGTATTTTGATTGTAACTTTTGAATGGAACTTGATTAAATCTCTCTGCAAAATGCTAAATAATGCAAAATACATGCTGAATATTGTGTGAGGCTCTGCAAAAACTCTGCATTTTGCAGCAAAATGTGCGCCATTAAAAAGTATTTAATTTGACTGCGCATTTCAAATGCAGAGTTTTTGCAGAGCCTCATATAATATTTAGCATGTATTTTGCATTAAGTCACAGTTTAAAACTGTGACTAGTTTTGCATTAACTCTGAATTTTTGTATTGAAATTAATATTGCACTTAAATATTGAAATTTTTGACCAGTCTTTAGCAGTCCATCTTTTTCATTCTTTGCACCATTTGAGCCTTTTCAACCGGTCCAATAGAGTCAAAAGAGGCTTTTTTTTAGCAGTATATGACTGTTTATTTTTCGTTAATAGTATTTTTCTAACAGTGTCTTTATTAACACTAACATTTGGAAACTTAGAACTAAAGTCAGATGCTAGTTGTCTATTGATTTTTGTAGGATTTATTCTGACCTTTCTAAAAATGTAGGATTCATCTCGACTGGTAACATTTCGAGGTCTACCAGACCTTGGTAATTCTTTGGCCACCGAAGTCTTCTCATAATTACACTTTGTTGTAAACACGCATTTTCTTGAAACTCTACTTAATCAGCTATTTCTTGTTAAGACTTTGTATTATCCTTCAACGGCCCAATTATTTGCCACCTTTGCACCTCAGTTACTTTTTTTATTAATTTTTATGAAAAAATCAACGAAAAGGTACAACTCAATAAAATCTCCGATTTTAAAGCCAAAAATAATAATGAGTTGTAAAAAGTGTATATAAACAATTAAAAAAGACATTCAAAACATTGTGTGACAAAAAAAATTTCCAGGGATTGTCAAGGTGTGGTAAAATTTTAGTAAAATGTGAATGTTTTAAACTTTATAGACTATTGGTAATTAGAAATGTTAATTATAATTGGTATTTAGAAATTTAGAGGATTTGTATTTATTATCAAAATTTTTATTATAAGTGAATATACTTTGCACTAATCTAAATGTTGGTGCAGTGATTGCGGATACAAATCTATCGATTATTGCGTGCTGTGATGACATAATTATACTGTCACCATCTGAAAAGCAAGCCACAGTGTTATTAAAAATATGTGAAAAATACGCTGTCCGGTGGAAAATTGATTTTAATGCTTCAAATCGGCTGCTATCTCTTTTTGTAAAAAGAACATAAGCAGTGAGTCTGATTTTAAAATAAACAGTAAAACAATAACACAAGTATCTTCTCTGATTTATTAGGTTTGCCAATTCGTGATCAATATTCGGTTAATGATTATGTCGAGGAGAAAATTAAAAAAGTAGAGAGAAGTCTGTATTCACTAAGAAGCATTGGATGTAGACCAAAGATGATGAAACCTGAGACTGTTGCTTTTTTTTACAAACAGTTCTGCCAATCGATTTTCACGTATCACTTGGATAATATTTTCATTTGTGAAAATGATTTAAAAGAATTTGATATTCGTCAGAATATAATTATTTAAGGACTAATTGGACTCAATAAGTAAACAAAAACTAGGCCCTTAAATAAAGCGCTCAAGTTGGAATCTATCAGACAAATATATAACAAGCACAAGATATTTTTCTTGAATCAAATTTTAAACAACTCGGTCAGCTGTAAAGTTTTTGAGTATCTCAGGAAAGATTACAAATCGTTCGATAGGGATAACACATCGTTTATAAAGAAACTCTCAACCGTAGAAAACTTGGTCCACATAAACTGTATGGAATATGATCCAAAATTTTCCATCTTCTTGATAGAATCATCTTGATAGAATAATCATCATCTTGTTCGTCATTTTGACTGTGAAAATGGTGGACTTGTAGATTCCGTGAAGTACTATTTTTATCTATTAGATTTAGGAATGCAAAGTAATCAAGATTATTTTTATTTGTATAATAGCTTTAATATTTTATTAAAATATTTGAAATGACCATTTAGTGGAGAATTTTTTATATAAATTTAATTTCTGCACAAACAACTTTTTAGATTTATTGTCTATGGGGCTTAAGCATTTTTTAAATAAATAAATAAAATAAATAAATTGCTAAATTAAATTAAATTAAATTATAAGTGAATAGCTTACTCCTTTATTTTTATAAAAACAAATCTATGTGGAATTGAAAAGCCTTCCATAAATCTTTGCAAATAACCCCGAGGTTCTGTTTTATAAACAACAATAAGCTTTAGACACCAAGGACACAAAACCCCAGCGTTTTAAAATTTAATTTTCACTTTAATCCCATGGCCTATAAAAAAATTAAAAACCTGCATTATAATTTCAACTATTATCTCAGTGTGCTTTATTATAATTTATCATACAGTCTCATACTATGAAAAAATTGAAAATAATAAAAGCTTATACTGTGTTACTTTTTTACACATTTATATCCATGTCAAAAAATGCTTTATACTCTTTTTTAGATGTCAGATTCACCCATCTCCCAGTATTCACTTCAGTACATCAGTGTTTCTTTTACTACACAGTTGTATAGTTAAAGTTTTTTTAATGTCTCTGTGTATTCCAACGCTGTACTGTTATTAGTTCTGTACGGATATTAGAGCTTGCTAACTCTTACAGTCGTCAGTAATAATAAAAATTTAATCGATTCTTTGAAATATTCAATTTATTTTAATATCAATGATTTATCTTGCGAAGCTGAATTAAGTCACCTCGGATTCAATATAGCCTATTAAAATGGCGTTGCTTTCTAGAAATGCCTTTATCAGATTGACGACCAAAAATGGGATTCCGTAGTCGTTATGTTATACTATAAGGAGCTCATGTTAGACTTTGTTGAATGATTTTTCAAAGTCCAAGTAAATCACGTCAGCTGGTTGTCTGCTACTACAATTTGAAGGAAAATCTACAGTTTCAAGGAGATTTGTCATAAGATTTATTGGTGACGAAGCCGTGCTGTTTATTCGTTAGCAGCTTGTAATAATCCATTTGCTAATAAATATAATCTTTTACGAGCGTTTCATTTCTTGAAAAAACACAAAGATAAGTGATACTTGAAGAATCTTTGCTTTCCATCTTGATAGCTTTAAATTTGAAAATTCCTGCATTAATTGTAGTTGATTCTGTGAGTTCGTTGTTCTTCTGGTCACTTCCTTGTCGGATTTTTCTATTTGCTATTCTTTCACTTGGTGTCAAATCTTCATTTTCATAGACGTTCTTGTATTCAACAATCTGGCGAAGACTACTAGATATTCGAACCATTTCCATTTTTGCTTCTTTTTTTTCCAACTCTACAACTACTACCAGTACAGGATCTGTTTTATTTGAGATTAAAATTGTTGTTGAACTCTCCAGTTTTCGTTTGATGTGTCTTACATTTTTTATTTTCATTCCTTAAATTCCCATACCAGATCTGTCATAGGAAATTCAGCCTCTCGATTAAGCTCAGCGAGTTTAGTTTTCAGGAGCGTTAGAATAACTTAATTTGCCCTCTCCTCTTTTTTCCTTCATTTTAGTTGCAATGGTCGTAATCATTGCAACTGCATAATCATCCTCATGTGTCTTTTTCACAATATTTTTGACCAGTTAAAAAATGAGTACGGTAAGAGTTCTTTTTGTCTTCTTTCCATAACATCAACTCGAATTCTCAACTCGGAAATTTTCATCTTAAGAGCACTGATACATTCATCTTTCTCAGCAAAAAAATTTGCGACAAGCACCATTGAGCGATCTGATGACCGACACAACATAAACTTCTCTGGAATATGTGTTCCTTGTTCCATATAACAGTTAAGTGATTATTAATTTAGCTTATAAATTTAGCTTTAATCAATTAAACTTATGATTTAATTTTTTGTGACTTGTTAGTAATTATTTAATAGAAATAATATAGAAATAATTCTCTTGATTCGCAAGAAAATATTTGTCTAAAGAATTTTTTTTGCAACTAGCGTAGCTTGATGAGTTGGAAAGATACAATGAACGATTAGGACATATTAGATGAATGAGAATGTGACCAAATAGTAGTTTTCAATAAAAAAACTTTGTCTTCGAAAGGAAAACACAGTGATTCACGAAGAAAAAGTAAGATTTGTAAATAATGTCGGAATTTCTGACACTAAAATATTTTATGAGTTGAAACCGATTCTAACGAGTCAGAGCCATAGCCTGCAAGAAACATCAGCTGCATTTCGCGTACAACGCCTATTAGAGGAACTCGAACGCGCCCAATGTCAACTGGAAGAGCGAGAGAATGTCATGAGAGAGGACCTTGATCGCGCGTAAACTAGAATAACAGAATCGGAAAACAATAGCGAATTTCAGCGTTTGAAAAAATCTAACCAAGGACTGAGAGGGGCAGTGACAGGGCTTGAGAGACAAATAGCAAAGAGCAATGTTCTGTGCGCACTTGGACTTTAATATGGGACTTTTAAACATGTAAATTGAAAATTAAAAATACAATTTTCAATATTTTTTTCTAATTTTCAAATAAAAGTAAATTTCATTATATTTAACTAAAGAGTTTAATTTCAAACATGAGAATGTTTTCAATATTACCTTAAAATTGTTTTTTTATTTTAAAATAAAAAAAATCGCCTTTTTTAAAAATTATTTTAATATTGGATACATTTTTTAATTCAAACACAAAAAATTAAAAAACATCAAAACTTAAATGAAAGCGTGAATTTTTTTTTAATTATTTTATTTTTGAAAGAATAATTTTGAAACATTTTAATTAAAAACACATTTTAAAAATATTTAAAAAAATGTTTAAAAAGTATCAATTAATTTCAGCTTTTAAATTAACGGAATTGCTCGATTTTAGTGACATGTCACTATGTATCGAATACTGGTTTTCACTTTGACCTTTTTCGACTAATGCGACATGTCACTATAGTCGAAAAAAGGCTTAAAAATGACGATTCTACAAAATTTAGTGTCTATGTTAGCGACATTTCGCAATAGTCAAAAAAAATGCATAAAAATGATTTTTTAAGTAATTTAATTATTTTTCTTTGGTTTTTGTCTGGATGACGAGAAAGTGTTAAATAATTAAGACAATTTTTTTTTATTTAACGAATTTAACGCAAGAATATAAAATCAGAAATTGAACTAAAGTAAAAAAAGTGATTGTATAAAGATCTTATAATATTTTAGTTTTATTTACATTTTTGAAAATAAAATGAATAATTTTGTTTAAAACTCTTTGGCAAACAATTTCCACAAATCCAATTTTTGCATTTTTCCCATGAAAAACAAGCATCTTTTTCGGAACTAGATTTAAAAAGAGTTTTGCATTTAAAATTTTTTTTGACTCCAGTAAAATTTGAAGAACATTCAACTTTGATGGAGCTGGTTATCTGAAAAAGCATTCGACCTGGAAATTTCTACATGTTAATTTGGGCATAAAAATTTAATTTTTAAAAATTTTTATGCTAGTTGATTAATTATATAACATTAATCAACTAACATAAAATTTAAAGATAAAAATATCGGTTAAATTTTTATATGTTTTGTAACGCCTAATTGCGGCTCTTTTGAATGCCATCGTATATGCACGAAGTATTTCGTTTTCCTGTTCATTTTGCGATTTTAACATAAGTACTTATTGTTCTTAAGATTAAAACTTTGAAATATTTAATAAGTATAGGAATAAAGTTAAGGGTAAAAAACTAAGTACGTCGAGATAAAGAATTAATTTAAACTAAATACAGTTCAATATTAATATTTTTCTCAATCAGCAGATAAAAATTTTAGAAAAAAATTATTAAAAAAAACAATCTGGTATATATGATTTTTGGTATTCACCCTTTTAATATACAAAACAAATTAATAACCTTTTAATGTTTTTGTGGCCGTTTTTGAATATTACAAGGATTGATTATTATCCACATATAATAAAATATGTTGTTTTATGTATAAAAAAAAACAAATCTATCAAAACAAAACTTTTTTAATCATAATTTACATTTTTTAAACGATATGTAAAATTTGTTTGGCTACAGTGACATGTCACTAACTTAGACACTAAATTTTGCAAAAATCATCATTTTTAGGCACTATAGTGACATGTCACTATAGCCGAATACCCAACTATAGTGACATGTCACTAAAATCGAGCAATTACGGGCAACTTGAAGTTCATGATCATAATCAAATGATCAAAATTTAATTGATTCAAATCTTAATAAAAATGATGAAATTTGATTTTTTAAAATTTTTTTAAAATTAAACATAAGATGTTTATTATTTTAATTTATAAAAAACAAATCTTTTTTTTCTAATTGACCTTTAATTGATTCTTCTAAAATCTTTATTTTAAAATTTTAAAGACAAATTTAAAATCGACATTAAGGTATCCAAATTATGACTTTAAGTGATATTTTAATATTAATTAAAATATATTACGGCGAAACAAAGTTAAATTTTGTATTGCAAAATTTCAAAATATTGATTAAGAATTTTTTTGACTTCAGATAAAAATTCATATAATTTTCTATCTAATTATAGATTAAACAAATAATGTTTAATAAAGTATAGTCATTTATTATTAAAAAATTGATACAAATTACCATTTTATTTGAATCAAAAACTAAAAATTTTGATTTGAAATTTACAATTGATCATGAACTTCAATTTGCCCAATTACGTTATATTTTATTTTGTTATTTTTTAAATTTTTAAACAATTTGCTAAAAAAAGAGCGTAAAATTATAAATTGTCAAATTTAGACACACTCACTCAATAAAAAATTTATATCGATTTGATAAAAAATTTTATTTCAATATAATAATATCTAGATTTTAGAACAATAATTAACCGAACCTAAGTTTAGAGAATCGATTTTTATTTTTATGCCTTAAAAAAAATCTACGAATTTAATTCTTCCTAATAAAATATTAAAATAAAAAATATTTGACATCTACGAAATTTTTAATCCGTTGTGTCTGATTCAAAAAGCTAATTTTTTTAAGTAAAACTAAAGATTTTAAAAGGTAAATAAGTTGTGGGAGTGAAATTTTTTGAAAAGGTGTTTAAATGGTGCTAAATTACATTGAGATTTAAAATTTAAAAATTTTCTTTTATTTTTATAATTAATAACCAAATTTATTTATTTTATAATCGAAATTAGCCTCGAAAAATTTTGATCCTAAAAATATTAACTATGTCGTGAATTTTTTTATTGAATTAAAAGAAAAATATTTTTAAAATATCATAACAAGCTTAGATCATTTTAAAGAGCAAAAATCAGGGAATTTTTTCAAATAAATTTTTATATCAAACTTCAAAGTTTTATATTTTTTGTAATTTAATTATAAAATCTGAATTTCAAAGATAATATTTAAACATTGAAATATTAATTTTTAATTGATCAAACACTAAATTTTGGTTGCTAGGATTTAATCCTAAAATTAAGGTAAGGTCTTAGCGAATATTTTTCAATTTCTGTAAACAAACCCTGAGAATTCAAAGAAAAACGCCTCACAAAATTAAAATTTTCATCATCGAAAATTTAATCACTTTTTCTGTCTAATGCTATATTTTATTAAAAAAAAGACCTCCTAAGGAAAGATTAACAAAATCTAGTAATAACTTGATGATATTTGCATTAAATGTTACAAATTTAAATAAAGCATAAATAATCAATTTTCAACCAGTTTTCTTTAAGTTGTTACAATCATTAGAAGTATTAGATACTAGGATAATAGATCTGTTTCATGCAAAGTTTAATCAAAATATTTTTCCTTAAAAATTGTGTATAAATACTTAAGAAGTTTAATTTTAAATATATCTTCAAATTATTAAAATCTGAAAAGTATGTTCTCATGAATCTAACAGATAAGCATCAAAATAAGTTTAGGTAAGAATTTTAATTTCTGATTCTCAAATATCTTAAAGATTAAGCAGCTTTTAAAATTTTGCTTTGCTTGTAATTGAATATTTTTGCTTTTAATTAGCTTAATATTTAATGATATTTAAATTTTAGCTAAATTATATGCATTTGAAATCCAGCTTTAGCCAAAACTTAACAAAAACTTCTTTTAAAGCTTTTTTTCTTTTTAGTTTGAATGTTTTAATTGAAAGTTCCTTGAAACTAATTTTTAATTTTCTAAAAAATTAATTCAATATTATAACAAGTAATATTGTTTGATTAGACAAGTTTTTTTTAAAAAACATTTAAACATTTTTTATTTTTTTTCAAAAGGATTTAATAATTATCTTTTTAGAAATTATTTAAATTTGTACTAAATAACGCAATCAAGCTAAATTATCTTTGAATCTCAATCTTTGACTGAGATTCATGACATTTAAAAGAAAAATAGCTTAAATTTAGATAAGTTTATTTTTTTGATTTTCGTATTTAGAAAATAAATTTACCTCAAAGCCGCTAATTTTAATTTATTTTGGCAGACTTTCGTTTACCATGATTTAGAGTTTTGCAGTTTTGACTGTTTTGTTCTGAAAAAATTAAAAATGAGCTTTCAATTTTGAGAAATATTAAAAATAAAAATTCTCAAACAAATCTTGTTTTTATTTTAACTTTTAATTATTTTCAGCAACAAAAGTTTTCTATTAAAATTTTTTTGAATATAGTTTTAGGTTAATTCAGTAAAATAAATATGTTTTTGTTGCTAAAAGTTAATGGACTGCAAAATTCGGCAACGTCTCTTCTTTCTTTCGATTTGCGTTACACAAGAAAAAATTCATTACTTTGTTATTTTGCAGGCATTTAATAAAAACTTGCTCTAAATTTTACTGAATTGAAAAATTCACACATCCCCTATCTTCGAATAAATTTCTAATCTTACCAAGATAACATGATGATTCTATGGAAATAACTCAAAAATTATTGTTTGTTGTTTTCGAGGTAGAGGGGAGGGGGTTGATATTTTACAATAATTTAAAAATCATAATTCAATTCAGCCAAAAATTTTGCAATAAAATCAGTACAACTTAGATCTGACAAATCAATTTTTAGATTTAAAAAATAATGACTAACAACAGATAGTTTTATTGTTCTTTGATGTTTTAATTTTTTTTAAGTTTTTTTAATATTTAAATTATGAGAAAACAATAAACTGGGCGCCTTAAAACTCAAGAAAATTTAGTTGCTGACATCATTTCAAACAATTTACCTTTTTTACCTGTCTAAATTATTAAGCACGATTTCATAATGGTAATCCGCATCTGGGAAATATTGCTAAAGCCAAATTTTATTTATAAAAAAAAAGCTATTGTCATAAATTTGGCATGCTCTGGTGAAAATTTTTCAATTTTAATCCATTAATTTGAGATGATATAAATCACCAAATTGGCAAGTTCTAAGGCCAATTAAGTGTGTTCTGAATTTGACGCGACACGTATTCTAGACACACACTTTGGCAATTTAACAACCATTTTAAAAAGTCTTTATTATGCAATTTAATCTTTAAACATCATTTTTGGCTTTATAAAGAAATAAGGTGAAAATATGGACTTTTAATTGTTTGCAAATTTTTTATTACAACTTAAATAAATTATGATTTATTACCGCTTAAGGAATTCTCTCTTTTGATTCATTTTACATCTTATCTTTATTTATTTTAGTTTTTTTTTATAACACTGAGTAAAATTTTATAACTTTTTTAGAGAGTCTTATTACAGTGTGTCAAGCGGTGAAACACAAATTTGGAATGAAATAGATGTTAAAAATTTTCTTGATCAAACAAATACACAAATGAGCAGTGAGTTTATTTTAGCTATTTGATATTGAATTTTTAATTTTCTACCTAAAGACGACAAAAATTTAGAGTTGCCTGAGCTGAAAAATCTTTTGCCAAAAATTGAAACAGTAAGCTTTAGGAAAACAAATTTGAGTCTGTTTAAAATTTTACCAAAAGAGTGGTCCGGTCCATCCGGATGTCTATGTGGAGCTAGAGCAGCTCGAGTTTGACGAAATTGATCTGATTTACAAATGGAGAATATCATCCAGATGGATCAAGTATGAGCAAACTATTGACCCGGAGACAGAAATATGGTCGAAGCCATTCATCGGCGCCTTGGAATATCAAAATATAGCCTACTTGAAGTCCAATCTTCAATCGGGCACTGTTATTTTGAATTCACAACAGAACACTTTTGAAGACATCATTGACGAAATAGCTCAAGACTTTATTAATCGCGGTCGGCTCAACCGCGACTACAAGGAAAAACTCAAGTCTATTTTGCTAAGTCAGCACAGGGATCATTTGAGTTTGGGCGGTGCCATGGCTGGAAAAAAAGCGCCCATTTCGGAGCTGTTTTCTTCTAATTTAAAGCATTCTAGACAGAGCCATGCATCCATTGTTGAGCATTTTGGAAGTTCGATTTTTAAGAGGAATGTGACTCGACAGCATGGTCGCAATGACGATGCCGGAATTGAGAGTGAAGGAAATGTGGATGACAAAAAGCAGTTCGTCAAGTTTTACGTGCCTTCTCACTCAAGTCTGACCAGCTTTGATAACCAAACTGGACACCATCATAGTCACCATCACAACAAGCATCTAAGATCAACTCTTAATCTTCTCAAAAATCCGATTCATCATTCCAAGTCAAAGCATTCTGATCTGGATACTTCGACTGATATTGAGTCGTTTGCCATTATGATTGGTAATGTTGATTTTCTTGATAAACCAGGTTTGATTTTTAAAAGTAAAAATAAAAAATTTGAATTAAAATTATTCTTTGTTTTTCAAGTTATGGCTTTCGTAAGACTTACAAAAGACCAATTTTTAGGTAATTATGAATTTTTATTAATTTTATTTAAAAACCTTCAGACGCATGAATCTATTTAAATTTTATAATTTATAATAATTTTAACTAAATAGTCAATTGAACTAAAGGAAGAAAATTTTTTTTCCATGACCCATTTCAACCATTTAGTTAGAAGAAAAAATTATTTAAAAAAAAAAAATTGTATTTTTCGAAAAATTTTAACCATTTTAAACTATTCGACTTAAATAATAAGTAGAAATTTTGTTACATTTTGTTACATTTTTTAAAACATTTTTTTTCTGTTTTAAGTAATTAGCAAGCTAAGTTTTCAACTTGTGCACAAGTTTTGAAAACTTGTCGCATCTTTTTATTTTAATAATTTATTAAAATATAAAATTAAGATCTGAAAAGATCTTTAAACAAAATTAATCTATTGTCAATGAGCCTAGTAAAACCAGTTTCTGAAAAAAATTAAAATTATTTCTTTCCTCATGAATTTAATGCCCTTTAGGCGAAAAATTTCAATGTAAATGCTTTTCTTAGCCTAAGAAAAACTAAATTAATTATGCCACTGTCATTTTGTAAAATGACTTTTGAAATTTTCCTTTCAATAATTTTCATTTGTATAAAAATTTGTTGAAATTTAAATTTTACAAAAATTTAACAAAAAAATTCATTAATAATTTAATTTGGGAAATTTTTTTTTGAAAAATGTTCCCATGACATTTTAAGCCAAGCTTAAGCTCAACTTTTCTGAAAGTGCACTGTGCACACTCGACAGCAATAAATATTTACATTAAATTTTGGAAAGACATTTAAAAATTTGTCTAAGAAATTGTTGCTATTTTTATAAATATAAATTTTAATTTAATTTTATTATTAAAAAGTTTTGATGCTTCATAATAAATTAAGTAAAAATTATTAAAAAAGATAATTTAAATTTACCAAACTTTAATACTTATTTGCTGAGTAACCAAATTTAATAAAGATCGATGCTGGATTTTTATGGTTTCACTGACAATCCCTATGTTGATCAAAAATGTTGAGTTTTTGCAGACTTAATTTAGATTTAACAAATTATTTATTAATTCATAGCGCCTGAATTAAATATTTATCGAGTTTAAATCAAATGACTTGGAAAGTTTTAAAACTCAGTTTTATAACTTTTAAAGTTTCCGTTCTTTTTAATAGTATTAAAATTGAAAAAAATTTTTTTTAGGTAAAGAAAAAAAATTAATGGATTATTAAAAGTTTTATAGCATAATTAAATGAGAATTTTTTATCTGCATTTTACCTTTCCTTGTTAATTTTTCATCCAAATTCTGTTGATCCTTCAGACATTATTCCACTCCAGATTTGAACCTTTTTATCGAATTCAGAATTACAAGCAAAGCCTCAGATCTATTTATCTTAAATGAGATGAGACTTTGAAGGTTAAGAAAGTCTGATAACTTAGGGTATTTTTTAATCAACGCAAACGAAAACCTTAAAATTGCTTTTTTTTTTAATTATTTTCATCTTTTTTTATCACTTTTTACTGGAGAAAAAAAATTGAATTTATGCAGAAATAGCCTTTTTTTCTAACAAAATTAAAAAAATTGAAAAATTCTTCGAAAATTAGAAAAAAAACGATAATTTTTGAAATATTTCAGAAAAATTTCAAAATTTTACAAAAGTAAAATTACCTTAATTTCTTTTTTTTTACGTAACTTTCGGTAATTTTCCGTAAAAATTACCAAAAACATCGTGTCAAGTCAATTACATATTGATCATTTTTTTCTTTTAATTTCAACATTTGAGACTGCATTGTTTTAAGAGCTTTTAATCGGCACTTATTCCCAAAGTTTATTTCTAACTTAACCTTAGATGCTACTTTAAAATACAAATCATGATATATAATGAATCAAAAAAAAAAAAAAATTTTCTTAATTTTTTTAATCTTAAGTAAAGACCTCGTGAAAGATCATTTTAAGAATTTTGAAAAAACCAGACAAATGGTTACTTTCAGAAAAACTTGCTAAAAAAAAAAAAAATATAAATTTAAAAATAATTCCTTGAATTAAAGCAAAGGAAAAAAATTACATCTAATCTATTGAAGAAAACTTAAATCTTTAATAAAAAGACTTAAAAATTTTTTATTTTTAAAGATTTAAATAAAAATTTCCGAAAAAAACTGCAAATTGTTTTAATTTTCTAAATCATTCAAGATCCACTTTTCAAATAATTGCTGTGAATAAAAATAACAACAAAATTTTTTCAATTTTTAACAAAAAATTAACTTAAACAGAAAATAAATTAAAATAAAAATATTTTATTTAAAAATAATGATTTGTTTGAATTAATAGTTTAATAACTAAAACATCTTTTTATAAATTTATTTTTTAGATCATCTGCTCGAATTTGAGATTAAAGTGAGATTTTTGTTTATATTTCTGGGACCCAGATCACATCAGGTGAGCTATTTAGAAATTGGTCGCTGTATGGGAACCTTAATGACCAATAAAGACTTTGTTGATTGTGCATATGCAGCAAAAAACAAGCCTGAAATAATACGAGGAATAGGCTCTTACACAACAAGAAGTTTATGCTTTGTAGTACCAGCAGGTGAGTATGACGAGGACCTGTTGGCCCCGCTCATTGAATGGATGAAATCAAAAATGAAACGAAAACAGAAACAGGAAATTCTAAAGAAGAAAGAAGCAAAAAAGATCGATGAAAAATCGGAGCTGAGGAAAGATTCATTGATTTCATTTAGAAAGTCAGGAGAATATTTCAACCCATTTGAAAGAACTCGACGACCTTTTGGTTGCTTGAAAAACGAGATCAAACATCGTTACTCAAAATATTTTAGTGACGTAGCTGATGGTCTGAATCTACATTGTATGATAGCTTTCTGCTTTATTTTTACTGTTTGTTTTGCTCCAGCTTTATGCTTTGGAGGTATTTTGGGTAAGTTTTTTTCAAACTGGTTTTGATTTAATTTTTCAAAATATAAAAAATTGTTATTACAAACACTTAAAGTCGTCTTTTAAAAAGATATTCATTAAATTAAGTTATTTGTTTTAGAAAATTAATAAATTTCTTATTTGGGTCTTCAAAGTATTATCAAATTTTGGTAATTGAACAAAAGATCAAAAGTTAAATACAGATTTTTTATTATTTCACTTTCAATAGGCACCATTAAGTGATGTAACCAAAAAAATATTGTATAGATAAATAAATTTTTTAAATCAAATCAAATTCAAATAAATAAAAAACAAAAAAAATCAAATAAAGAAGTGTCTTTATTTTTCCCTGACGTAATTCAATGGCTTTTAATTTCTAAAAGATTAACAGCCAAATAGTAGCTGGTTTCTTTATTGTTTCCAAAATGGGCCTAATTAGTCCCCACAAACAAAAAACTGTCACCCACAAATCAAAAACTTTTCGCCACAAAGAAAAAATTTTCGGCACAAAAATAACTAGACTCAGACAAAAACTGCTTTCCACATATTAAAAAATTTCTAAGCACAATTTTTTTCAATAATTTTCAAAACAGGTCAACACAATAAAAAAACACTTCTAAGCAAATTTTTTTTTAATATCTATTAAAACTGCCACTAAATATTTTAGATAATAAAATGTCTATGATTTTACGTAAAAAAAAAATTTTCCGAATTTTTGGAGATTAAAAATCCAAAAAAATAAAACGAAAATGAAAAAACAATAACAATTCATTATATGAGAATCCTACGAATTTTTTAATAAACCTAAAAAAGGTAGTCCAAAATTATCTGGAAATTTGTTTTCCTTAAAATAAATTTCAATTTAATTATTTTGTTAATTTAATATTTAATTTTTTTATATATAATTTTAATTAACACTATTAGAAAATTTTTTTTAACAGATTAATTAAATTTTTTTCCTTCACAAAAAAATTATGTTAAACAGTTATTTGGTTAAATATGTAAAAATTCTTTTTTTTTTGAATTTGGCACAAAAAAAATTGTGATTTGTAGTGATTTGTTTTAAAAAGTTGAACAGTTTTTTAATTGTGGCGAACCATTTATCTCTTTCCAAAATTTTAAATAAAAAACAATTAAAAGTTCTAAAATAATAAAGAAATTTTAAATTTAAATTTAAATTTTCTGTTTTATTTTTGATAGATTATTTATATTTTATCATAAACACATAACGTAAAAAATGAAAATGACTAAATTTCTGTTTTAGAAAAAAATTAATTCCAATGTTTATTCATTTATTAAATTTCGATTAAATTTTTTTTTCTTAAATACGAAAGGTATACTGCTAAAATGATTCCTTTAAAAAATCCAAAAATTGATTCTAAAGTATTTGATTTTAAAAAAGTTGTTAAATATTCATAAATTTTAGTGTAAATGATATAATTACTCTAATAGACTTAATTTAATTTTAAAATCAAA
The DNA here is from genome assembly GCA_010279815.1 of Brachionus plicatilis. Lineage (NCBI taxonomy): Eukaryota > Metazoa > Rotifera > Eurotatoria > Ploima > Brachionidae > Brachionus > Brachionus plicatilis. Next base: position 1,993,475 of record QEOQ01000640.1, on the reverse strand, counting down.
AAGAACTATTTATTGATTTTAATGAAAATAAAATCTAAACAATTATTTTTCTTTTAAGCTGATAAAACTGACCGTACTTTTGGAGTGAATGAAATGCTTCTGGCAACATCAATTAATGGAGTTATATTTGGCCTTTTTAGTGGCCAGCCTTTGATGATACTAGGTCCCACAGGGCCATTTTTGGTTTTTGAGGAAATGCTGTATAATGTAAGATTAAGTAAAATCTTGCTTTTATATAAAATTAATTTGAACAAGGAAAAAATTTAATTTTTGTCTTTAGTTTTGTGTCAAAATGCTATGTATTGAATTTTTGCCAACTAGATTTTGGGTAAAATAAAATTTTTATTTCGACTTAATATTCTATTTCCTTAAAGGTCTCCTTCTGGGTATTAGTGTTCACTTTAATTATGCTGGCAAGTGAACTAGTGTTTGTCATTCATTACGTGACTAGGTTTACCGAGGAAATATTCGCTTTTATAATTGCTTTAGTCTTCCTTGGTGATGCAATCAAAAAAATTTTCTATGTAAGTTGTTAGAGATTATTTTTTCACACTCAAGAAACTTAAATTTTGTCAATATTATTTTTGGAGATAACAAAATGGCTGTTTATCAATTTTTACAAAATAATTTAAAATTCATTGAGTGGTGAAAACAAAATTCATTTTTGACTGGTAGCATTTTTTTCTTTAAGTATTTCAATCAAAACCCAATCTACAAAAGTCAACAATATTGTCAACTCTTTGATAGATTTAACAAATCTTTGTATGATGAATCGAATTTTTTAAAAAACATTTCTTCAAATTACTCAACGAGTTGTCCCGAAGTGCATCAAGTTTATTCAACTCAGTCAAGTGTGCCAGAGCCCAATATAGCTCTTATTTCACTTATGCTACTTATAGGAACTTGTTCAATGGCACTTCTTCTCAAAAAACTTAGGCGAAGTAAATTTTTTGAAAGCAATGTAGGCTACATCAACTCAAAAAACATATCACATTAATTTTTTTCTTAAAGATCAGAAGAACATTAAGTGATGTTGGCATACTTATTTCCATAATTTTTATGATGGCTGTTGATTATTTTATAAGACAAAGAACTGACATAAATACTCAAAAATTAGACATTCCGGATGAATTAGTGCCGACAAAGCCTCGAGATTGGCTAGTAATGCCTCTCGGTACTAACAATTCTTTGCCACTTTGGGTGCCTTTTATTGCCATTATTCCCGCCTCTCTCATATTCATTGTACTTTTTTTCGAAGTTGAACTAACAGGGTAATTTAATCAAAATGAAAAAATAAATTTTTTTTCTCACTTTTTTTTTTCCAAAAAGAATTATTTTGTTTGCTAAACATCGTAAGCTGAAAAAAGGCACTGGTTTTAATCTAGATCTGCTACTTGGTGCTGTAATGATGGCTGTAAACAGTTTGTTTGGGTTGCCTTGGATGTGCTCAGCTCCAGTGCGCACTCTTGCTCACTGGGCCAGTCTCTCCATTTATTCCACTTCGATAATTCCAGGTGAAAAGCCAAAACTAATGGATGTAAAAGAGCAACGAGTTACTAGCATTCTTGTACACATTGCCATCGGTTTGTGTTTAAAAGGGAAATTCATACTCAAAGCCATACCAGTTCCGGTTCTTTTCGGAATATTTCTATACTTCGGTATTGTGTCCTTGTCAGGTACTCAATTGTTTGATAGAATAAAGTTCATTTTCATACCTTTTAAATATTGTCCTAATCTGCCATATGCAAATGGCATTAGACCCTCAAAAAGAAATGTTTACACTTTTATTCAAATAATTGCTGTTATTGTCCTAATGGTCCTTAAGTCTGTAGTAAACATTTCATTTTTGTTTCCAATAGTTCTAGTTTTGTTGGTACCATTGAGAAAATTTGTGATGACCAAATTTTTTAGTCATCGAGAATTGGAATTGGTAAGAAAAAAGTAAACTTGAATATTAAGTTTTTTAATTTTTTTTCCATAGCTTGATGAAGAAAATGAGAGCCAGGAGGATGACATGGTACATGATTTTTACGAACTTACACATTTGCCAATTTAACCATGCACTTTTAACTTTAATTTTTAAACAAGTTTTATTAATTTTTTTCAAAAATAGAAAAAAAATTTCTGGGAAACCACAATTTGACGAAATTATAGATTAATAGTTTTTTATTTTCATGCAATCAAAACCAAATCAGTGCTAAAAATTTAAACTATAAACTTTTGACTGGGATAGTTAGATAATTTATTTAATAAAATTTTTTTAATCATTTTTTTTAATTTTTTTATTTTTAAATTAAATTAACAATATTAAAAACTAATTATTTATATTTCACTAAAACTTTTTTTAGCCATCTTTAAATATTGAAACTTTTTCAATTAATGCCTTTTATGATTTGATTTCAAATAAAATTTTTAGACCGTCAAATTATTTATAAATTTTTTTAATTAATAATTTTAAACAATAATTGTAGGTTATGGTATCGGATTTATATGTAAGTGAGTTTTTAGGGAAAAGTGTTTGACGCATAAATAAAAAAATTTATAGATTAAATAATTCTTAAAGAAAAAAAATACTTTAATTTAAGTACAAAATTTTAATTAATAAAGCATAAAAGGTCATTAAAAATTAGTCTACCACAATTAAAAAAATTTAAGCATAAAAAAAGCAAAAGAATTAGTCGACTTTGCCTTAGCTGGTCTACCGAGTATTTTTTTCCTAAATATGCGGAAAAAAGTGACACTATTTAGCAAAAGTTATATATGATCGGGGTTTAGTGAGTTATTGAGGAATAGTGAGATAATTAAGACTTAGTTTAATATTAAGGGAAGCTGGAAATCTGGTTTTAGGATATTTGATAACGTATAATCTCGATCTAACAACATGCCACTGTATATATAATGACATTTTGTTAAATATCGAATACTGGTTTTCAAAATGATTTAATGACATGTAACCAATGTCGAAAATAGCCAAAAATGGGTTTTTTACAAAATATTTGTATCTAAATATCTTTATCCCAAAAAAAATGACTTTTCCTAATAATTTTTTTAAAATAAAGTTTATTTCTGTAAGTTTTTTCGAAAAGTGATCTAAATTTTTGAATGAAAATTAAATAAATTAAAAGAAGCCAATTTTATTAAAATTTTTTAAATTATAAAAATTTAATTAGATTTGGCAAATTGTGATATCCGGGGAAAGAGTGATATATTGATGGTTAGAAAAAAACAAGATTAAAAAAATTGAATGAATCTTTTAATGCTTTATAATTAGTAACTATTCTATTTTGAAATAAATATGATAAAAACTAAAAAATAAAATAATCTTTGCTTTATTTTCTTCATACTATCTTTTTAAATTTTATGTCATATTTTCTTCTGTTTATGCGTAAAAACATCCTCTTCAGAGTTTTTATACAAAAGTTTGGATTTTGTTGAATGTTTCTCTAAAGATTTAAAAAATTGAATTTAATAAGATTTACTTAGTCTTAAACAACCAAAAACATTCATAGAAATAATGTTTTATCACAAAAAATCTCGAAAAAAATTAATTTTAAATTTTAAAGGAATTTTATAAGAATTTTATGATATATTTTACTGAATACTCTTTAATTTAAGGATTCTTATACATTTTATAAACTATATTTTTTAATTGATTTGTCTTTCATTTAATTAAGATTCGTAGTGGACCAAAATTTTAAATATTATTTGAAAGGTGCTTGTCAAATTTAATCGAAATATTATTAACTTTTAAAACTTAAAATCGTAAAACCGAAGAGAATGTGCACTTTTTAAAGAATAATTTTTTTAGATTTAAACTTTTTAGAAAAAAGTTAAATAAAAAAAAATTAAAAAAATTTAAAAAGATTAGGTAACTATAATAAAAACAAAAGGCATGTATTTTATGATTACGCAAAATTAATCATTTGAAATAAAATAAAAAAATGATATCAAATTGTTTTTTATTTATTTATTTTATTGCTTCAAAAATAAAGGGAATTACACCGTAAACTCGGATTTATAGACGCAGCATCTACTTCGAGAATGATATATAAACGCGACACGGTTACTCCGTAGAGGACCATGTTAAAAAAAATCAAAAAAATCAATTTTAAATTTTTCGCGTTTAAGGCAGGATAAGGTATTACATGCATGGTAAAGCCGGAACTTGACCTTATAACAGCATGCAATTTTTTAATATAAACGCGACCAAAAATAATTAAAATAAAAATTAAAAGCGTTAATAGGTAAAGTTTATAATTTATTTTGGTATAAGCGCATGCAGCAAATTTAAAATTTTAAAAAATAACCGTGTCGCGTTTATATATCGTTCTCGAAGTAGATGCTGCGTCTATAAATCCGAGTTTACGGTACTTGTTTTCAATCATAAGGTTAAATTTTTTCATTATTGATATAAAAAAAGATAAAATTAATAAAAAGAAAAGATAAATTAATTGACCTGTTGCTTGCCGGTTTTTCTAAATCTTATAATTGAATTTTTCCTAGTCGTCCTTTTGATTTTTCTTAACACTAGAAGACCCGATTTTTTTTATACCGTTAAGTCCCAAAATGGGTTTAAAAAACCCTTTTTTTAATTTAACTCTAACTAAGGTCAAAATAAAGTTTTTTTTTCAAAATAAAATTTATTTAATGTTATTTATGCTAATTAATAGTAGCTTGATTATGGAGAAAAAAAAATGTATTATATTTTAGTCATATGATTAGAAATTCTGACATAATTACATTTGAAATAAAAGAAAAAATGAAATTTTAAATGAAAAAACTCTAATTTATAACTTTTTTCCATCTTCAAAACACTTTTGACATAAAGCAATGTTTTTTTGTTCTTTACAACATGTACCACAACAATACTTTTTACATGAAATACAGGTAACGTTTGTTTTATTCTGATTACAAAACCTAATTTGACAATTTTTCTTATCCTTTTTTGTGTCCATTTTTTTGGATGGAGTCGAATCAACATTCAAATCAACTGATGCAAGTCTTTTACGAGTAGGCGGAGTTTTTGGTGTCGTTGGTTGACTATTAGATGAAGATGCCTGAGAATTCCTTGAACCTTTAGTGGTCTCAGAGAGCTCCTCAACAAGTTTGATTATGAAGTCTCTTCTGGTAATTTTAGATTTGCAAAAAATCGAATAAAAATCAGAAAAAATTTTTTTTTTAAATTTTTTTTTCCTCTTCAATTTGAAATTGAATTGTATATGTAATTTAATAGTTAGAATTTAAAAATTATAATTTTTTTAGTGTCAAAAAGTTGAAAAATTTAACTGGGTTTAAAAAACCCCCTCCGGGACTTTATGTATAATTTTTTTTTTTGACACCAAAAAATTATAATTTATAAATTCTAACTATTAAATTACATATACAATTCAATTTCAAATTGAAGAGGAAAAAAAAATTTAAAAAAAAAATTTTTTTCTGATTTTTATTCGATTTTTTGCAAAAAAAAAGAGCTTAAAAAACCCGCGGGTCTTCTAGTGTTAAATATGCTATGGACAAAACTATCTAAAATTGGATTTTCAGCATGCTCTTCAGTGGGTATTTCAACAAAAATCGATTGCATCTTCGTCTTCTTATATTTTACCTGGAAAAAAGAACGCTGAAAAGATGCCGTTTTACCAGCGTATAAACGGCGTTCTTTTCAGCGACATATTATAATTTAAAATAAAATAATTTTAATGTTGATTTAATTTTCTAACTAGAGTACTTTTTTCGATATTTCAAATACAGAATTTGTAATTACGTCAATAAACGTTAATTTACAAAACTATCTTTACGTAAAAATGCGTATTATTACTTTTTTTACGTAAATTTACGTCAATTATTGTTTATTTACGTAAATTCACGTAGAATCATCATTGTGTAGCAGTACTGTATAAAATATGATTCAAATAGCTGCTGAAAGCACAAGTGTAAATCCTTTCGCTGTTGTAAATAATTTACGATAGTTTTAAGACTAACACTGTGAAAATTATATTTAGAAGTATTATTAAATAAAAATAAAAATATTTTTTGGAATAGACTTGACTTATTAGATTTTTTAAATTTAAAGCTTTGATTCAAATAAAATTAGTTCTGATAAAATTATTTTTGACGTTTTTAACTTACAAATTGTAAGCGTATTTTAAGTCATTTACTTTGAACACTTAATCATCTGCAAGTTCCGCTTCAGTCTATTAAATAGACTGAAGCAATTAGGACCATTGTTACTGAAAGAACAAAGAGGGAAAAGATTAATTTTTTTTTTGATCCTTCAAATTAAAAAAATAATAAAAATAAAATAAGTTAAAATAATATATACAAGAAAATAAAAAAATTAAATTATCTCGATATTTTTTCTTTCCTTCCTAAATTGTTCAATATTTAAACATGGAGCTAATGATATGATAAATTTTAAATTTTGAAGTAAATGTCTTTAAATGTAAATAAGTCTCAGATTTTTTTGTTTAATTTTTTTAATTTTTTTGAAATAGTTACGCATGTAATAGCCATGGCAAAATTATTCCTTTCATTTAAATAAGCGTGAAAATTTTTTTTCTTTCATGTTTTATGTTTTAGCTAAAGTTTAGACAAATTAGATTTTTAAATAGTAAGAATATGAAAAAAAATGAGATAAAGTATTTGGTCGATTTTTACGGCATATCGTTTCTTATCAAACAGTGGTTTTCAAAATGGACATTTTCGACTAAATCTACACATCTTTATACCATTTTTGAAAACCAGTGTTCGATAAAAAACGAAATTTCGTTATTTCCAAATACCCATATACAAATTTAGGATCAATTTTTATTTTAGATTAAAATTAATTTTTTATCAGTTGCTACTTAAAAAAATAAATTAGCTATTATCGCAAATAATTTAGCTACTGTCGAAAAATATTTTTTTTTATTCAATTAGCTATTTTGAAAAGTAAAGTAGCTACTCGAAAAAAATAAATTAGCTACTCAAAAAAATATATGCCTTTTTTTATTAGTTTATCTATGCGAGCTAAAGCTCCTTCAGATAAAATAAAAATTAAAATAAAAAATTTTAAATTTTAAATTCCGTGACCCTTGGGAAGTTCAAAATTATCTAAAAACCTTTTTTTCATTTCTCATGCGATTTAAATATGTTTAATACAGTTAAAAAAGATTCAGCTAAAGATTTAGAATTTCCTACTGAATCACTTTAAATGATTATAATGTGACAAATGCTTAGCTTATATAAAGAATTTATATTACTATATTAGTATATAAAAAATTAGCTAATTTGCGAAGGCAAAAAAGTCCTATTAATTCAAGTTAATCAAAAAATTTGTCAAATTTTTTTTTTAAATTTTTTTAACAAAAGAAATTTAAAGCTTTAATTAGAAATTCCATCTAATCTCTAATCTTAGAAATTTCGCATACCTGATCTACCTGATCAACAAAATAAATCCACACTTTTTATCATATTGTTGTAATCAATTTATTTTGTAACATCAGATAAATTGACAAATTTTAATAAAAAGTGACAAGTAATACATGTTAAGGAATTTTTTTTAGTTGTTTATTTATAAAAAATTTAGAGAATATTAATTAAATTTTCAATTAAAAACTAAATTTTTAACCATTTAAATTTAATAGAATTGATTGAACTTTGTTTATTTTATGTCACTTATTTATTTTGCTTGTCTGGGAATTAATTTATTTAATCAGTGAAAATTTTTCAGTAAATCTTTTTTGTTTGGAGGTCAAGATGAATTGTTTCAAAGTTATTTTATTTAATAAATACAAACTGGAATTTTTTATAGAAATGTTCAAAAATTTCACTAGCTTTTAAGTGTATCTGGAAAGCTTTTTTATTTTATTGTTTTATTTTCACTTGAATAATATGAATAAATTTTTTCTACATAAAAAAGGTTAAATTGTAAAGTTTAAATATCTAGAATTTAATATATCTAGATTTTAAATATCTGAATGCAACAAAAAAATTTTAATTAAAGCTAAAATGAATTTAATATTTTTTACTTTTTTTATTCTTAAATTCTTTTAAATTTGCACAAAAAAATTCAAAAAAAAATTATTTCAATTACAATATTTATAAAACGCTAATTTCAGTTATTCATTTTTGTATAGTAATTTTTGTACCAAGTTTTCACATTGCTACTTTCTTAAATGATTAAAAGTGAAATTTAATTGTGATTTATAAATTCATACAGAATTTATAAAAAAATAAAACAAATATCATAGAATAAAAAAAAATTAATTAATTTAATTACTTAAAATTGTTTGTTAGAACAAAATTCAAATTTATTTACGTTTTATTAACTCGTTAAATAATTTTTTTTCAATGAAAATTTTGTTATTTATTAATTGCTTATGAAAAAACACAAGTGATTATTATTCACAAAATAATTCTTTAATAAATTATCAATGAATTATTTTTTACCGCCTTAAAAAATATTTTCTTTCTGTAAAGTTATGTAAAAAATATCCAAAAAAGTAAATGTTTTAAAATAAATTTTTAATTTTAATTTTTTTAATGATTTGATAATTCACCTCCTTTATTAATAAAAGAAAAAAAATTTGATAATTATTTTAACTAATTAATTGAAACAATATCTAGTAATGTTAACGGCTAAAAATTTCGAATCTTTTTATTTTGTAAGTAATTAAGATTCAAAAAAACATTAAAAATTTGCTGAAATTTTAATACACTTTTTTGATCTTGGTTTAAATCAGCCTTCAGATCAATTTGATCAGAATTTGATACTTCCCATTTATTTAACATTCATTGCTAAAAATTTTGTATGGATTTTAAGTTAGCCTTCTTTCTGTTGCACCTGTTTCATCAATGTCATCTTTAATGTCTCTCGAAATCAAACTCGAAATTGAAAATTTTGTCATGCTTATAAATTTATTTACAAGTAAGGTGATTAGGAAATCAAAAAAAATTAGAAAATTGAATTCGATTAGCAACAAATAAAATCCGATAGAAGTGATGAAATAAATTAATAAATTTAATTTTTTAAAAAACGAAACACTTTTAACTTAGCATTAATCTAGCTGTAATTTTTATTCAAATTTTAAATTGGCTTAAAAGAAAAATTAAAATTTAATTCAACTTGATTTAAATTCTAACGAAACAAACATGCTAAAATGAATTAGCAGATGCGATGAAATTTATTGATAAACTAATTTACCAAATTTACCTTGGAATTAATTTGTTGACTGCTTTTTCTTAGTTTTACTCTATCAAAATTCGGAATGATTCATAACACTCGAATAAATAAAAAAGCAAAATAAATTATTTTAATTTTTCTGATCATCTCTTTCAGCTATAATTGTATACAAACAATTGAATTAATAAATCAAATGTTTACATTACTTTATATGAATTTTTTCTAAGAAGAACGCTTCAATTTATTGCGTTTAGACGCTTTGCGAAACAAACACTAGAAGATTTTAAACCAAATTTTATCACAAGGAACGTGATTTTAATTTACTTTTCAAATAAATTTTTGATTTAAATTTTGGATAAATTATTTAGTTGAATAGATTCAAATTTTTCGTTTCAAGTTGAACTATAGTGTTTTATTTTATATCAAATTTACCTGATTAGCTTTTTCCTTATTTTTGAGCAATAAAATTTCAGCAAGCTTCTATTTGCACTAATAAATTTCATCTTAGCAAATTTAAATTGAAAAAATATTAGAATTGTGTCTAGTACCAATAGAAAACCAAACAAATGATATTTATATTTTTATCTCAAAGCTAAACAATGCCTTTTTGGCTCCACAAAACTATCAAAATTATTTTAAAAAATTTTGCTTGTATTCATAATTCTTTAAATAAAGATATTATTAGTAGTTATAATTAATGATGAAAGTGAAATTTTTTGATCTTACAACAAATCTGTTCTAAATAATTAAATGTTTTAATGAGATATTAACTTGGAGTCCAAACAGCAAAAATTGATTTATGAAATTTTTCAAATTTTGAAAAATTAGATAAGAAATTTGCATCTACATTCTAAAATTAATTATTTATTTAATAATTGCCAAATTATTTAGAACTTCATATAATCTATTAATAAATCGATAAATTTATTTAGTAACTCAAAGAAATCAAGATTGTTTTAGCGATTTGAAGCCTATCATTTTTGACTTTGAATGCTACAAAATTTTTTTTTAATTAGATTAAATTCTCAAAATGAATACTCTCGAACAGGTAAAGCGAATTCAAAATGTGTCTAAAAGTGAAAAGCTTTAATCAAAATCCAGATAAAAAATAAATTTTATTTTTTTTTTCACTAGATAAGTTTAAAACAAGTTTAGATACTTTAGGTTGAATTTTTACATTTATAGTCTTCATAAAATTACAACATTTAATCTGAAAAAAAATGATTAGAAATTTAATTTAAAAATTTTTTTTGGTATTTCATGGTTTTTAATTTTTATGAAATGGTATTACTAACATGTAAAAAAGGCGATGAAATTACGAAGTTTAAAAAAAAAACAATGATTATTAATAATCGGGTTGAGCTCAGACTTGAAGAATTTGATTTGGGTTCAATAATAATTTAAATAAAATTATGCTAATTTAGAATAAAATTTAAAAGATATTCTTATTTATAAATTTCGCTTCATACTCATTATTATTAAGTTTTACTTTTTTAGGCCATCATTGCTGAATCCAGACCCGGATACAATTTTTTTTTCCTAAAATTAAATCAAAATTTTAGATTTGTTGCTAAAATCATGCCAAACTGATACTCGATTGACAATGAGTGCCGAACTAAAGGACAAATCCAAGCATTCAAAAGATGCACATTTGGTATCCAGTGTAAATAGAGAAGTCCTGCAGGTGCCCAATGTAGAGAATATAGTCGAAGAGGACGAAGAACAAGAGGAAAATGTTGCTAGCCAGGAGTTAAATGTGGACGAAAAGCCCAAAGAGTCTAGACACAAATTTATCCTGGAAACAGTTGTACTGAGAGATACAGAGGTTGGAGCCAACAATGAACAAGTGGCTCCGCCGTCAGAAGATGGAGAAGTCCATGAAATTAAAGTGGAAGAGGGCTATGCCACCCGGCAAATGGACGAAAACTTTCGGCAGATAATCGCCACCATAAAAGAAGAACTAAAGCTTGAAAATAGAATAGACAAAAATCTTTCCCATCACAAACAAAAACACAAATGTGTAGATGATGATGACAATGCAGTTGATTCAGAGAATGATTTCGACTTGGACATTGAGGACAGTTTGGACATGGACTCGACAAATAAGTCCCAATTTGATGCGACTCTAAATAGATGTAACAATCGAGTCTTTTTATTCCAAAACCTTTTGTCTTTGACTAACAAAAAACCAAGCAAACGTGACAAAATAAATAGTTGGCTGGTACTGCTTGGATGTTTTGTGAACCAATTTTTAATCGAAGGTCTTTGCTTCAACTATTTAAATGTAATGGGCTTAGTTTCGGCTAAATTCAGCACTCAGTCCAAGCTTATATCATCGATGCCCGGCGTTTTGATGTTGTCATTTTTGCTCTTCACCTCACCAATTGCTTTGTTTTTTAGCAAAAGATGTGGCCTCAGGCTGACTAGTCTCGTGGGTGCATCGTTGTCAGCAATTTCTCTCCTGAATAGTTCAATATTTCTTGATAACTTTGTATTGTTTAACTTGTTCTACGGAATTTTTACAGGTAAATTTATTTTTAGAATTTTAACCACAGTTTTATACCAACATAGATTTTTAGGGTTTAAATTTTTTAAATTTTATTTAAACTGTGAAAAAAGCTAGCTCATCAAATATAATGCTAAATTTATTTAGCTAGACTAGGATGGGTCGCATTTATTTCAAAGTCATAAAAATTAAAAATGCTATCTTTAAATTTGGTCTTAAAAATTAAAAATAGAAAATTGAATGGTTTGAGTTTAAAATATTGAAGATTAAAAGATAATTAAAGTCACCAAAAAATTTAAATAAAAACCTATTGGAAATATATTTGAAATGAGTCTTTGAAGATTTTAAATGAATTTTTTTCAAACAAAATCTAATTATTATTTGATTGTTCAATTGGCAACGAATTGATTTAGAATAAAGGAATAAAGTATAAAATAAACGATTAAAATTTCTGAAAATTTAAAAAAATTTTTGTTTTCATCAATTATTAAAAAAAACTTGATTATTCGGTTTTCTTTTAGATTTTTAAGTTTTTAATCAAAATTTGATTTTTTATTAATTTTTAATTATGCAAAAATTGAAATTTTTGTTTTAAAAGTTATCAAAAAAAACAAAATTAATTTATTTAAAAAAGATATTGGCAATTTTTTATCTTGAAAAATAATCAAAAAAACTTTTTTAAATTTTTCAAAAGATTTTCTCTAAATCAAAAAATTTTTTACAACAAAATTCGAGTCTTCTTGCTTATGTTTATCATCTTTTCATTTCAAATGCTTTACTTTTAATTACGGCAAGTTATCAGTGTACTTTATATTATTTTTCATATACTACGATTATCTGACTCCGGAAGATATTTGATTTTACATTGAAAATTTGAATTTTTATTCGTTGAGAAATCTTGATTAGGATTTTTGTTTTGAAAGTTTTTTTTGGATTTCATAAATTATTAATTCATTTGTTTAAAAATATTTAGCTATTTCAGGAAAAACTGATGACTAATTGCAAATTAGTGTTAAAATTAAATTAATTAAAAAATTTTCATTTTAAAGTCTAATTTGATTTTTAATTATTTCTTTAGGAACAATTTTTAGGAGATAAAAAAAACTTAAAAAATCTAAAATTAAAAACAAAAACTTATAAACTATTAATTGTTTTTAGAAAGTCATGGGTGAGCATGTAGAGCACCATTTCAAATATATTTTCAAAAAAACCAAATTTCTTATTCAAGTTATTTAAAATATCTAATAAAAATCTAAGTGAATTGTTTAATATTAAAATTTAGACCCCAAAAAATTTTATAATTGTTGATTAGAAATTATTAGAAGCTGAATATTCTTTATTTACCTTTAAAAAAAGTTAATGATTCATTTTATAAATCCAAGAAAATAAAAAAACACTTTTCATTTGCTGATCAATTACGAATACTAATCTAGAGTTTCCAAACTGCGATTTAACTTTCAATTCTATTATTAATAACTTTTTTTCAAAAATTAATTTTAGTCAAATCTGAATTAATTTTATTTCGAAGTTAATTGAAAATATTAGCATTAATTATTTATACAGATGCTTTGTAAATGAAAAAGCTTGGTTACTTTAATTAATAATGTAAATGAAAAAATACTTTATTATTTTTATGTTTTGAAATAAAATTTTATAGTGACATCACTTTATAAGCTTTGCCTCTTTAATTTTTATTTATATGAAAAAAAAGCTTTTAAATCTTTTGATGTAAAATTAATAAAAATAATACATGATAACGCTTAATAATAACGATGATTTTTAGTTGTCCTTATAAGGTATATTTGCTATAGTAACCTGTAAAATCTTTTTGTACAAAAAAAATTTCCAGTTTATTTTACAAACTTTTTAAAATACGCTTATAGTTGACTGTTCATCTACTTCTCTTGGCAACTTGCTCCTCTAATTCTCTCCTCGATAATGTATTAAAGTTAGATCTTGTATATTCCTATCTAACAATATATTTTTCTTGTTCTATACTATCCTGACATTTGAGCAAAAAGATAATGCCATCCACTTTTATCACAGATTTTTACAATTTTAAATTGTTCAATTAAATTTCCTAAACAACTTTGGTAAGGGGAAAAACCATGATGGCAATTGCTAATTAAATTATTTTTGGGCAAAAGTCAGACAATTCAAAGTAGGTTGTTAAAAGTAAAAGTAAAATTCAAATAAAATAAACAATCTTTTATGTTTTTACAATTTTTATTTTTCAAGAATATTTAATTTAATTAACTAAAAATTTTCAATTTTTCGTATAACATTTACTTTTTGCTCTAATTTATGTGTTTTTTCAATTTTTTAAAAAATCAAAAATAACTTTAACAAATCTCAAAATTAACGCTAACGTGGCTGAAAGGGAGAATTAATATTCATTCCAAACAGCCAGGGGATTTTGTCCCAAATTATTTTTTAAATAAATAAAATAAATAAATAAATAAAGTAGGTTGTGAATGTTGTTGGAATACTTCTGTCCGTTTAGGTGATGCTAATGCATAGGAATTTTTTTTATAATTTTGAGAGTTTTTTTAAAGTCTCATATTCAAGTCCAAGTCCGGACTTTGAAATATTAAGTCATTGTTAAGTCAAATCTAATATGTGTATTTTTACCGTTCCAGGTAGTTATTGTGGCTGTCTAGTTTAAGTTAAAGTCACTAAAATTAAAGTCCGAGTCTAAACTTTAACAAAATAAAAAAATTTTTAGTTACGGACTATGAATTGTGACTTGTAGACAACTCTGTAATTTTCCTATTAAAAAATTCCAAATAAGTAATAAAATGAAAAGATCTTTTTTTTCACAAATATTTTTGGAAAAGATTTTTTTATTTTTTAAATCTACATAACATGTAAAGAGTTTTACATAAAAAAATTTTCAATTAATTCAAAGATTAATTTTAATATAAAATGATAAACTCTTTGAATTGAAATGATTTATTGAATAGATCATCAACTTCAAGATGCCGTGACCAATACTCTTGGAATAATTTCAAAATTTAGGTTAATTCTATATGGAACTAATACCATCGAAGCCATGTTAAAAAAATTTTTTTTATATATCGATTTTATCGATCAAAATTTCTTTTTTTTCGTTGATGATCGTGTTTATTCTTTGTTTTATTGTTTGTTTTTTTGTATTTTGCTTGAATAGCTTGATTTTTGCCGCCTGTAGACTGGAGCTGGTGCCATTAGGTTCGTTTGTCTTTGATTAGGCTCAATAGTTCTCGTGTCATCCACGGGGCTCTTTTTTTTTTGGTGTGAATCTTTTTTTGCGGAATAAAGGACTTACAAGCCGAGTTGTAAATGGTTAAAAAGATTTCGTAACACTCTTCTTCATTTTTTTCATTGAATAGCTCCTCCCAGTTGTGATTTCTGATCGTTTTTTCCATATTAATGTAGTAACCTTGTCTGTAATTAAACTTACACTATTTTAAGTAAGTTTCATCAAAAACGCTTACGGCCAAAAAAAACTGAATTTTAGAGGAAAAAGTAAAAAATTTAATAAAAATTTGATTTTTATAAGACAATTTTTTAAAAAAAACAATACACTTTATTACTTTTTTTTACATCATTTTACGTAAAATTACAAAATTTAATGTAATAATATGTAATTTTCTGTCATATTTTTTAATAAATGTAAATATTAGGAAAGTACCCATATTTTTTTGTCAAAAGATGATTTTAAAAATAATAAAAAACTTTATGCAATTAAAAATGATTCAAAAAGTGAAACAATAAATCTTTTGTATTAATAAATGAAAAATTAAAAAACAATTTCATTCTTTTACTTTTTCAATCATTTTTTGAATCATTAAGTTTTTTTTGGCCGTAAGCGTTTTTGACGAAACTTACTTAAAATAGTGTAATTTTACGTAAAATTACGTAGGATGATGTTATCTTACATTTTCTTACATACAAGAAATGATGTAATATTATGTAAGCTTACATTTTCTGGCGTAAAATTACGTAAAATGATGTAATCTTACCCATTATACAGTTTAACTTTAAACACTGTAATTATTTTGATTAAATTAATATGTAAATTGGAGATTCTAATTAAATTTTTATAAATTAATTTTTTACCTATTCCCGTGTACAATGATATGGAATTTCTAGTTTTTTTTTATTGTAAACCATCATATTTAAATAACTTTTTTAATTTAAAAACAAAAAAAAAATGCCCATGTCTTTAAAAAAATATTAAAAAAACATCAAAAGTGTCAAATTTTATATAAAAAAAAAATTTTTTTTTTTGAAAGGAATCGGCTTGAGCCTTGTTTATGTGCCGACAATGATCGCAACCAGCAAATGGTTCGTAAAAAAGCGCTTGTTTGCTTGTTCCATAAACGTGCTGGGAGCCTGTCTGGGCGCCGTATTCTACCCGCTCCTAACCGAGTTCATTCTATCTCGATACAGCCTGTTCAACACACTTCTAATTCTGTCAAGTCTTCAGCTGAACACATTTGCCGGCTCGCTGCTCTTGTTCGATCACCCAAGCCAGCTGTTGGCCTCGTCCGGGCCCCACACACTCCGACAACTCTCAACAAACACCAATTCTAAAGCGAACGGTCGCCGAGACTCAGAGACCGAGTCGCAGACGTCCACTTCCACCAACCCAAATCTCACCCTCAAGCAATACTGGCGCAAATTTGTCCAAACCAGAAAGAGCCACTCGAACACAAGAAAAAACTTGTTCCACCTGATTGCCGAAGAGAAGCGCAAGACGCGCACCTTGTCCAAGTCGTCGCTGGAAGACGGCTTCGTCATCACCACATCTAACAACCTGCTGGCCCCCACCGAGAACGTAATTGTGACTCGCCAGGCAAAGCTCTTAGCGCCCAATCCGAGGCCCAGTCTGATCACCAGAATTGCGAACAGCTTGCGCAGTTTGACCCATTCGAGCCACACAAGCTCGCCCAAAATAAACGAGCCAACGCCGCTCATGAGCGTGTTCGAGGGCCCCTTGCACACCGAGGCCCACGACGCCCAACATCCGGACTCGGACGAGGACGACGAGCCCAATCTACACGGCCTCAATGGCAATGTGGCGCGACTAAGCGCCAAAAATCCGCGATACATGAGCTACAGGAACAGTTTGACTAATAGTGTGCGCGGCAGTCTGATGGAGTGCAGTGTGCCAGAAGAGGAGTGCAATGAGGAAGAGGTGAACAGTGGATGCGATGGAGCGTGCAGTGTGGACGAAGAGGAACAGTGTGGCGCCAAAAGAGTGCAGCGTTTGTCCAAGCGGAGATCGAACTTTAGCAGGCCCAGGCCAGTGCTTGTTGCGTACAAGCTGAGCGAAGCGCTCAAAAATTTGCCAGAAAACAATGTTGGCTACTCGGTGCCCACTCTGGTCAATTTGAGACGGTTCATTTCTACCATTGAAACAGCTTCTTTCTTAAATTTGCCGCTGAATCTGGAGCCTGTCGAGTACAATTTGAGGAATAGTCTGATCAAAAAGTCGGCTGACAAATACCGCAAGAGAAAATTCAACTCATTCGGCATTGTGTACGACACGGCCACCCTTTTTCTCGACTATCTAATCTATGTACTGAGTGTGCGGTTGCTGTTCAACCGCATTTTGTTCATATTGAATTTTTCTTTTTTTCTCAGCTCGACAGGCTTTGTCATTGTTTTGTTCTTTATTGGCGACTATTCGGCAAAGTACCATCTGGCCAAATTGCAGTCGACTTATGTGCTGTGTCTGATCGGCTTATCTTGTGGCCTCGGACGCATCGTGTCCACCATTTCCTACAAAGTAAACGAGTCCAATGCCAGAGGAAGAATATTTGCCTATGTGCTCACATTGTTCCTAATCTCGGGCGCACTCTTTGTTTCCGTGTTCTTGTGTACCACACTTTTTTCTTTTTCTATGTTCGGCATCGCGTTCGGCATTTTCCTAGGCTTTAATTTAAATCTCCGCACTCTATTTTTGTACGACATTGTCGGACTCGAGTGGAGCGATGATAGTTTGTTTTTTTACGGAACTTTGGTTCAAGCATTGGGACTCTTCTTCGGAGTACCGCTAGCCGGTAAGTAAATGACCAGATTTTTCTTTTAATTTTTTAAGAAACATCCATCATAAATGCCGGTCTTTTGCCAATTGTCTGTGACCAGTTGGTCGCAAATTACGTCACCAGTAAACATGTGATCAAAAAAAAATTAAATTAAAAAAAGAAAATTAAATTGAAAAAATTTATTAAACTTTGAAATTGAGTGATTTTTGATATAACCTAAAGGATTTTTTTTTTTATTTATTTATTTAATTAAAGTTTAAGTCCCATGGACAAATTGAAATAAAAATTAATAGAAAATTAAATATCCATTTTACAATTAAGTAAAAAATTCAGTTTGTTATATAAAAAAAAATGATAAAGATTATTTAACATACAATATTCTATTAAATAAAAATTTATCGAGTCGGTAAAGGATATATTTTCTAGTCGTAGATAATTTTTTTTTTTAGTAGATATTTTATTTGAATAAAAATAGATAAAAGTTGTTTAGAAAAAATAATCATTTTTAGCAAAAAGACAATTAATATAAAAAAGATATAAAATCAAATACGACTTTTTTTTGATGATTTCGCACCTTCTTCATTATTTTTATTGTTTATATCTGAAAAACTGGCAGTTATTTTTTTTTTGGTCTTCCACGATTGCGTCATTCAAATGGTTTTGTACATTAAGTACTGATGTAGATGATTCAGTCAAATCCATGTTTTTAGATTTTTTGGAGGAATATATATTTTTTTAAATTACAAATTTTATTTGTATATTTTTTGGTGAATCAATTTTAGTTAATCAATTAATTAATTAGAAACCAATAATAAATGTTCATTAAGTTTTAGAGTTCACAATTTTCAAAATCTAACACATAAAAGACAAATATCTTTTGAGAAAAACATTTATCTACTATTAAGCCTATTGTAAAAAATATAAAATTTTCTTTCTTATTTTTTAAAATGGGGACTGAACAGAAGGTCGAAACGACTGTTCGGAGCAGCCCTGGGTTAAACCCAAATAAATTTTTTTATAAAAATAAAAAAATTTATCTACTAAATAAAATGAAAATCTACTTCAAAAAAACATTTATCTGTTAATTAAATTATCTACTTTTTAAAAATAAAATTATCTACTAAAAAAGACAAATATCTACAAACGACAATTATCGGCTTTTTGAATTGAGTGAGAGATATGATGGGACAGGACTGAGTCATTCTATTCCATTGGTTGAAAGACTGGTGAAGGAATACAAAGAAGGTTTCGAATCAAGATATATTGAATATCCAACTCCATTGTGTAATTGCTACCTTACTATTTCTTCTTTTTTTCCTGAAACTTGAACTATTTAAAAATGTGCCACATGTAACAATCTTTTCCAATTTATGTCTTTTCAACTTTCATTTTTTTAGCTTATTTACTTTATTTTGATTCTTTTTTTTATCTCATTTTATTAACTTTAATTTTATTTTTATTTTATTTCATTTTCATTTTTTTTTTACTTTTTAACTTATTCTGAAGGAGCTTTAGCTCGGTACAGAAAACAAATACATAACGAAAAACTATGCCATAACCTAAATATCCGTATTTATTGACATGTTTTTTAAATAGAGTAAGTCCACCGCTGTTGGACTGCTCATGCTAACTCCTAGTTCGGTTTGGGATAAAAAAAACCGAAAAAAGAAGAAAAGAACACAATGAATAATAATTATCAAAATTAAAAAATTTCAATATCATTTCAAAATATAGTTCCTTTATTATACAAATACTATAGCGTAATTTCTTTTCTTCTTCCATCTAATATATTTGTTTTACTTAACTAACTACATGTGAATATTAAAAAAAAGAAATTAAAATTCCCTTTATTACATATCTATATATGTTTTCTTTAATTTCGTTTATTTTAATCCTTTTTACTTTATTTTTATCTTATTTTTTTTGTCTTAATTAATTTACTTTTTTTTTTATATAACTTTATTTTTATTATTTTTATTTTTAATTCTCAGGGAGCTCAAGATCGGTACAGAAAAAAAAATAATATAATAGAGTCTATTTTAGTGACATGTTATTAAAAATTGAGCACTGTATTTGAAAAAAAAATAAAAATTCATTATTAATGACATGTAATTAAATCTGAACAAATTTTGAAATTATTAAAAAATAATTTCAGCTTTTTTGAAATTCAATTAAAAATGGAAATTTAATTTTGTTTTAAATCCGAATTTCATTAAAACCGGGTGTATTTTTTAACAAAAGTTAACTCATTCCTTTTTTAAGTCATGTCATATAAATTGAAAATTGCTCTTTTTAAAATCAATGCTCATTTTTTACTGGCATGTCACTAAATTCGGATAATTGCGCTATCTTACTTTAACCAATTTCAATTTTCAAAAAATTTATATTGAATTTTTGTGGAAAAATTGGGAAAAAATTTTTAGAATGTTTGACGATAATATATCAAAATATATACAGTCAATATAGACACACATTATATACACATAGACTATAATATTCAATGAATTATGTAGATTAACTATTCTATATAGAAACATCGTGAAATTCGTTTAAAGTTTTTATTTTATTAAAAAAACTTTTATTTCTTAAAAAAATAAAAAAAAATACAAGTTTTGATTCTACAGTGGTTAAAGTCAAACTGTATAATGGGTAAGCTTACATAATTTTACGTAATATTAAAATTTTAAGTAAGTTTGGCCGAAAACGCTTACGGCCCAAAAAAAGAATGAATTTTAGGGAAAAAGTGGAAAATTAATAAAAATTTTAATTTTTTGAGACAATTTAAAAAAAAAACACCACTTTTTTCCTTTTTTATACATCATTTTACAAAATTACACAATTTAATGTAATAAAATTTAATTTAGTTTTTTTTTTTGGCGGTAAGCATTTTCGGTCAAACTGTCCTTATTTTGATATGCTCCCTATTAGGCAAAATTTACCAAATATTTTTTTCCTTTTTCAACACTCATGGAAATTCTTAGTCTAAATTTTTTTGATCACATATTTACTAGTCTCCTAGTAGATAATCAAGCCTGATTAAATAATTTTGTAGGATTTACTGGTTATTCATTGCAATAGTTCCATAAACACTATCAAATATAATTTTGATAATTAATTATCTAAATAATTAATATTTTTTCATAAACATAGTTAAAATCTTCATTTATCCTGATAAATATGAAGCAAAAAATTAAAAATAATTTTAATTAATTACAGTACTGTCACGATTTAAAATTTGCTTTTACTAAAATTAACGTGAATTTCCGCAATTTTACATAATTTCCGGTAAATCCCAGTAGAAAGTTAAAATTCTAAAAAATCTCAGTATTTCGGGGATTTTTGATTTTTAATTTATCGGTTTTAATTCTTGATTAAAAATATTCCCTTGTTTTCGTTATTTTATGTAAAATTGTATTTCAAATAATAATTTTTAATAAAATGATGTAAAAATGTGCGCATTTGCTTTTGGGGTATTTGGATGAGTTTTATCCTAAATTGTAAACTGGTCTTGGATAGATGCTTCATTAACTATTCAATGGTTGCTTACTATTTTTTTCGTTTGTAATTATACATAAATTTACGTAAAATTTTCTGATATTACGGAATATCATATAATTTCACCAAAATATTAGTAAAAGCAAATGATTGTGGCAATATTGTGTAAAAAAATTTAACAAAAAATGGAAAAGATTTTTTTTAATTTTGATTTAATTTATTGTTATCTGTGTTTGTATTTAAGTTAGTTAACCATCAGGAATTAAGTATATGATGATTAGGAGGTCCCAAAATAATTATCAATAAATTTTTTATAAAAATTTACCAACAAATATATATTTTTTATTAAAGAATAAAGAATATAAAAAATAAAGAATTAGTAGTCTTTTATATCACTAATGAAATAGATCTAAGTATAAAAATTTAAATAAAAAAGAAATTAATTGCGATAAAAGTCCACGTGGGAATTTGATAAATAATCAAAATTTAAAATTATTTGAAATACTATTTTGACGGTTGATGCAACTTTGAGTGTAGCATTCACAGAGAAAGGTAAGGTTATTTATTTTAAAATAAGGTTTCAAAAGAAATAAGAAAATATTTTTCATAAAAAAGTAGAGTATGTCTCAAATGCATTCAAGAAATTTTCAAATAATTTTTCCATAATTTAGTTTTTCTTTTATTCAATTCTAAATTTTTGGAAACATGAATCTTATAATTTTTTTATTTTTTACTCAAAAGCAAGATTACATTACTTATTGTTAAATTCTTCATTGCCGAGTCTGGCATAATTTTTAATTTAATAGAAACCAAATTATAAAATCATTAAAAATTAAATAAAAAAATCTTTCTATTTCATCACAGGCTTAGAAAAACAGGAGAAAGAAACGATTAAAAAATTAGATACAAAAGTTAATAAAAATATTAATTTAAATATGTCGATACAAAAAATATTTATAAAATAAATTTTTATTTAGCATTTATTGTCGACATTTTGGATGTTTTTATTGTTAAGGATTATATTTACGAATAATCCTTTTAGTTTTTCAAATTCTTAATTTTTTTAAATTTTAATTTTTTTAAAGGTTTTATTTATGACTACTCGGGAAGCGTTGTAAATGTGATATATGCGTCCAGTATATTGTTTTTTCTCAGCGGGTTTATACTCTTACCTGGCCGAAATCTACGTTCATATTGTACAAATTCAATAAAATCATTGAACAAATTTTATTTGCAAAGAAAAAATCTTGGCTATTAAAAAATTAATTGTAACATTTTAATGTAAAACATAAATGAACAGATAGCGAATTTTATTTTGATCAAATTTTAAAAATTAAAGATACCGAAATTAAATAATTTTAATTTATTTTTATAAAAAATAATTTTGAATAAAATTTTAAATTGTGATTTATTTTCATCTAAAAACCAAAGCATTTTCCTGCCTTCTCAAATTCTGTGTCTGCATCAAGACCGGTACCAAATACGAGTAAAAAACGACGATTACACCTAAAAATAGCAAAATAAAATCATGGCAAGTCTAAAATAAAGATGTAAAATAGATAAGATTCTATTAAATCAAATATTTACAAATATTGTAATTTTACAAATTAAAATAAATTAAGTAAAATTTAATCGTAATTTTCAAAGAAAAGTCAGAGATAGACAGTGAAATTTAACTATTAAAAACTATTTTCTTTTTTGCTCTTTTAGTACTTTTGGTACTTATTTTGATTATTCTTTCCTTGTTACTTTATGAACTTTATTTTTTTAAGTCCAAGTCAGGACAAAAAAATTTTTAGTCTTTGAATTGGACTTACCGTAATGCCTTGCCCCCTAATGCGGCATTTATTTTCAGAATTCTGGATTTTAATGCATGCATTTAACCCACTTTTTTTTCCAGATACGCTGCGACTAAAAATGCTGCATTAAATATGTAAAAAATAATAAAAATATATTTTTCTATTTTTTCTAAATTTGAAACACAAAAAATGTTCTTCGGACATAATGCATGCATTTGAAGTTAAAATTTTGAGTTTTAATGCGTCACGAAATTTTATTTAAATTGATAAAAAAAACGGCATTTAATATAAAAATGGCATAAAATTTGGCATCTTGAAGTTTAGGATCAAAAAAATCAGATCAAAAAGTAATTTTTTTATAACTTTTGAATGGTAATTGATTAAATATCTCTGCAAAATGCTAAATAATGCAAAAACATGCTGAATATTAGAAAAGACTCTGCAAAAACTCTGCAATTTTGCAGGAAAATGCATGTCATTAAAAAGTATTTAATTCAACTGCGCAATTTAATTGCAGAGTTTTTGCAGAACCTATTCTAATATTCAGCGTGTTTTTTGCATTATTTAGCATTTTGCAGAGAGATTTAATCAAGTACCATTCAAAAATTATAAAAAAATTACTTTTTGATCTGATTTTTTTGATCCTAAACTTCAAGATGCCTAAAATTTTCCGTATAAAAATTATTTGTTTTTAAAAAAAATTATATGAATTATATTTTTAGCATGATCTTTTTTTTTATTTTGAATGCTGCAGTTATGAATATAATTGTAAGAATTATGATAATAGTTATATGAGAATGAGATGAGATTTTCATATGAGATTGATGAATTTAATAAACTAGCATTAAAACTCAAAATTTTAACTTCAAATGCATGCATTATGTCCGAAGAACATTTTTTGTGTTTCAAATTTAGAAAAAATAGAAAAATATATTTTTATTATTTTTACATATTTAATGCGGCATTTTTACCAAAATTTTGACATTAACTGCAGCATTTTTAGTCGCAGCGTATCTGGAAAAAAAAGTGGGTTAAATGCATGCATTAAAATCCAGAATTCTGAAAATAAATGCCGCATTAGGGGGCAAGGCATTACGGTAAATTAAAAAAAAATCCAGACTTGTGACTTTAATCAATTCTGATTTTAATCATTTAATTTAAAAAATAAACGGGTTTAAGGATTCGGGTATGTTGTAGATTAGATAACTATTAACTAAAATTAAAATTAATAATTTTACTTTTAATTAATTAAATTTTTAATTTAATTTTCAAAAAGTACAAAAAGGATACTTTTTATTATTCTCATTTTTTATACCTCAGAAAAGTCAGATTAAAGCACCATTTTACTCTATAAACATGAGTTACCAGTTATATTTAAAGTCTTATCATGCCTGCATGGCTAACGAAAAGATACTTAAATTTTATTTTTTAAATTCATTTATAAAATTTAATTCTTTTTTAATTTTAATTTTTTTTTCGAAAATTAAAGATAAAAAATTAAATAAAAAATTACTTAATATGCATTTCACGAATATTATGAAGATTCCAATCACAGTTCCACATTGACGCACATTTAGCTGATATGGCTTCCTCACCATTAAGACTAGACTTTCTCGATCTTTTTACCGTATCATCTAACATTTCACTATTTTTTTTCTTATTCTTAAACAAATTTACAAAAGAAGGTGATTTTTTGAGTCCAGTTTGTGATCGATCGGCAACCTGAACCGATTGGGACACATCTAAACCATTTTTATTTTTAATAAAAAAAACATTTTGTCCCGCTAAGCCCCTATTCTGCTTAAATGATCCGACGCGAGAAATAGCCGGCTGCTGAACATTTGCCTCTAAGTCCGGCTCGGAATTATCCGAATCATAATTCATATTTTCTTTTTTATCACTGGTAGTCAAAAAATATGAATTTTCTAAATTGACCGAGACTTCGGCGTTTAAAATTTTTATCTTGGCCTCTTTTATTCGAATAGATTTAACAAAAGGCAGTGACAACTTGGCAACAAAAATTCAATCAATGCTACAAAAAGAGGTTTTAAGTTACTTGATTTTTACAATTTGCATGTCTCTTGATAAATCTGTATAGATCTTTGCGGCTGACTTGATCAATTAGAACTAAGTCTATGCATCCATCGGAGAGATGAGCATACTTGGACAGACCACCACCAGATGAAATGTTCCATTGGGTTGAATTGGTCAGAAATGCTATGTGAATAAACGATCCTCGGATGATTTCCCAATCTTCATAATCACACTTTCGGTAATTAATTGTAGAGGACAAATTTTGCTCTATCTCTTCAATTGAATTAGCTATTGAATCAAACTCCTGGACCATGTCTATTGTTTTACTTGCATTCAAATTTTTCACCTCATTCATACAAATTTTGCAGCTAAATAAAAATGATTATAGAAATTATTTTATTAATTAATAGTTAAATATACTTTCGAGTGCATAAATTTTCGTCATCTGGCTGAGTTAGTCTATTCTTGAGGTATTTGATTTCTACCTCAACAGGTCTATGTCTTTGCTTGGCGAGCGCTCGAGTGATAGCGCTTTGAACTTTGTTGGGTCCTAGTTTTGAATAGCGCTTGAGGTATCGAGCTAATGTAGTGCCCATGCCACATGCGTAGCCAAAGCCGAAACTGTGTAGTTTATCTGTGTCGGTGTAAGTAGAAGTCAAGTCTATACGGATAGTGTTTCCGCATATTAAATGCATTAGGGGGGTGCATATATCATTGGTGCCGTAGAGGGAGCTTGCCAACATGTTAGTGCTACCGATTGGGATGATGCATAAAGGGGTTACAATAGCTTCTTTCAGCTCATTCAGAGTTGTTGTTTTTTCTCTCTTTGAAATTAATTCAAGCATCAAATTAACAAAGTTGGATACACTGCCATCACCTCCCATTAGCAAAATGCTATTATTTAAAAATATTTAGCTTATTTATGGCAATTCAGAATTTAAAAAAAAATCTTTTAAAAAGGTATCCCCTATTTTTAAATAAAAAAATAAAATTTATTGAAATTTCGATAATTTTGAGGAAAATTTTATTAAAAAAACAACAACTAAATTTACAAAAACAGATTTTTGTAAAGTCGTGAAAATTCTGGTAAAATTAATTTTAAAAATTGGTACTGTAGTGCTACTTAAGTTTATTGAACTACATTGACCAACATCATTTCAGTATCGAAAAAAATTTCTTTTTACAAAATTTACTTTTTTATGAAATTAGAAAAGGTCGTTTGACAATTAATTTGAAAAAAATGACCTGACGAAAAAAAATCAAATTTTTGGATTATTTTAAAAATTAATCAGCAATAATTTTCAGAGAAAAGAAAATAGTCAAGAAATTTAAAAACTGATCTTTAATGACCATATATTAATTGATTAGTATAATAAATATTTTGATCAGTATTTTTTTAATTATTTATTATTCTTATTTATTATTCTTATTCTTATTTAATTATTTATTATTCTTTTTCTTTTATTTATTGAATTATTTTAGTTAAGAAACTAATCATTCGACCCCAGGGTAAAAAAATAGGGAGTTATAAAAATTTACAGCTTATTTTTTGTCGAAATCATTTTTTCTTAGCCTGGAGAAATTTTGCTTCTACATTGAATTAAATTTAAAATATTTTTTTCCACCTTTTCGTGCTTCAGCTATCTAATTATTTTATTTTTCAGACCAAAACTAAAGTAAAAATTCAAGTCACGATCAAAAAATAATTATCTCAAAAATTTCAAAAATTACCTTTTTCTAATTTTCAAAAAATTTCAAAACCTCAGTTACAAAAATCATAAGTTTAACAATAGTAGCGCCAAAAATTTATCGTGTTTTTTTTTAATCCAAAATTAAAAAATAAATATAAGTAATTTTAAAAAGTAAAAATTTTTTATAATGAGAAAGATAAAATTCACATACTTCAAAAAATATGTTTAGAAGATATGTATTTTATATATTTTTAAAACGAGTCAAATAATAATTCGACAGTTAAAGTCCTAAATGATAAAAAAAAATACGAAAATTTCATTCAAAAACTTTGATAAGTTACTCGAAAATCTTTAATAAAAAAAGGTTAATTTTTTTGAGATACTAAATACTAAAATTTTTTGAATAAAGTAAATATAATGAAATTTATTATCTATTTTCTATTAAAAACCATTAAGCCAGAAATAATTTGATATTCTTTTTATTTTTCTTCTCTATTTAAATAGCAAAAATCTCTAGTTACCCATAATAATCCTCGAAGCAAACACTGTTTTGAATAATTGCGTCCCTTAGTGGAAATTGGTCATGAAACTCGACCAAGTCCCATTCCATTTTGGCGTTGGCCAAGTAAATTGAGACCTGAAAATTGAAAACGGACCGCGCTGTTTTAGTTCCACAATAAGGATTCAATAGAACTAAAACTTTTCTGCGATTTCGCAGTGCTTAAACAAAATAAATATAATTCTTAGAAAAATTATAAAATTTTTTGCATACCGGGAATTCTTTTAGTAACTTCAGTAATCCATTGCATGTTAGTGTCATGATGCGGATGTTCAAATCTGAGCATGCTAGTTTTATATGTATTAGGCTTAATCTTTTCAAACATGTGTAGCAAGAACCCTTCGGAGTAGAAGTTATTTTGGTCACTAGAATTAATCGACTTTCTTAAATTATTTTTGGCTATGTATGGTTCAATGCTGTAAAATTTTTCAAAGTAAATCATGTTTAAAAATTGTTTCTTTTTGACCGATTTCCATCTGATCATTTCATCTGTCAACTCAACATCTACAGTCTGATTTTCATGGGTGAATATACCTCGAAGGAGAATTTCTTTTTCAATAGGTTCGAAAAAACTTGAATCGCATGAGCGCGAAGTGAACATATTTGAGGAGCGAACCCGCGGCGTCTGCGGGTCTTTAGGTAATGGTGGCTTGATGGATGCCATGCGGCGATGAGAATTTGGCGTGTTTTGGAGACCAGACGCTCTGTTACTTACAATGAACAAGTTAGAACGCTCTTTAATCTTTCTTTCTTCATCCATTTGAGACTTTTTCAATGAGTAATTCTGAACTATAACTTTTGAAAAATCAAAAAATTTAGTTAATATTTCCAAGATTTATTTTTGTTTCAGTCTGAATTAAAATGAAATAATTAAGTGTCTTAATAAAGTTACCATGGAGAATCAAAAATTATCGAGTATAAATTAATAGCATCACACAAAAAATATTTACTCATAGGATTACTTATGGATTTTTTTGTTCATAAGCAAATGATAAAAAATGTGAGATAAAAAATATTTTAAATTTGAAAAACTGAATAAAATTTTTGTGAAAAAATGTTTATTTTTTTAGAAAAAAAGTAATCGATTCAAGATCGTGACTTAATATACCTTTTATGATTAAATGAGGAACTTGAAATAATTATGCCGAGTATTTAATTTCAAGTTTGACTCGAAATCAGCCTCAAGCTCGATTCCTGATTCTAAATTGACTAAAAATCATGCTGAAAATAAATGAAAAAATTTATTTATTTAGATAACGTGTGGAATAAATTGGTTGAAAAAGATCAATATGTAAATATTGACGTATTTGTTTAAAAAAAAATTTAGCTGCACACTAATAAAAATTCAAGCTTTAAAACTTTGTTTAGAAGCTTAAAATTTAACATCTTAAAAATTATAAATTTATATTCTTTTTAAAAGAAACAGCAATTGGTTACTCACTCGATTTTAATTGCATTTCTTTTAATAAACTTGTCACTATAGAGATTTTGACAAGTTTTTTTGATAAGACTTTTAAAATATGTTTATTCTATTAGTAAGCTTTATTTAAAAAAAAATTTAAGTTTAAAATAATTTGATATTTTTTATTACTTTAATAAAAATTAAAATTTTCAAGTGTAAAATACTGTTTAAGAATAATTTCAGCCTACTTGTAACATTTTTTTCAATTTTTTTCACAGGTGAAAATTAATCTAGTTTTCTAAAATTTAGTACAAAAGAACAATACAATGTGTTTAATATGATTTAAAAAATTGTTATTTGACATATTAATAAATCTAAATCATTAATAAAAAAGTATGAATATAAATATGTTGGCCAATTAAATTTAAAAAATAAAAATACATTTTACAAAAAAATATACAAAATAATAAAAACTAAATTAAAAAATAGATTATAAAAACAAAATGAAACTAAGATATTTTTTAAAATTAAAAGTTGAAATAAAAAATGGAAATTGGACTTTCACATTCGAAGGACTTACCTCCCATTACCGGATGACGATACTATCCAGGTCCATCCAAAAGTCCGATAATAACATGTTAATCATGTTACATTAAAATCATTTAAATTAAATCAAATATTTATTTTAATATTTAAAGATAAAGGCTTTGAATCCAAATGATATTTTAAAGTGATCATCAACTTCAACATGCCGGTATGATGCGTTTTTTTAAGGAATTGCATCTTAAAAAACAAAACCAATTCAAATTAAAGATTTCTTAATGAATCTTGCCCGGTTAAAAATTTATTTGCTACCCTTTCTTACGAGGGTTTTCTAATTATTTCATTAAATATAAAATTATTTTTTTAAATTAATAAAAAAAATTAGAGAAAATCTTCGAAATTTTTAATCTAGGCTCAATTATGTTTCTAAATCGTATATTCCCGAATTAGCATTTTCAACTTGAAAACGATGATTCGGGAACATACGATTTTGATGAAAGTAGTAGCACAGGTGACCCATACTTTAAGGACTAATTTACTTCATGATCAACTCGTGTTTAAATCATATATATATATATTGAATACGTGAATACAGTGCCGATTTGACAAGTGGATTTCTGGTAAATTTACGTTTACTTACGTAAAATTACTTTGTAATAAAAAGTGAATTTACGTAATTTTACGTAAAAATTGGTAAAAATGAAAATGCCAAAAAAAGTTCAATTTTTTGAATTTTTTATTATTTTCTAATAAATTTTGAAAAAGGAGTTTCTATTTGATTATTTTTTACCAATAGTTACTTTTTTTGACTTTTTTTTACTAATTTTTACGTAAATTTATGTTAAAAAAAGGTAAAATATGGTAAAAAAAAAGTAACTTTTGAAAGAAAATTAAGAAATTTTTAATTTTTATAATAAACTAGCAGTCCGACCATCAACCATTTTTTATTTTCATATCTCTATACAAAAATTGATCCATATTTTCTTTAAATCCCTTTTATTTTAGAAATAATATCAAAAGAAAAAATTATTTTAAGTAATAAAATATACTGCGAATTCTCTAAAATAACTAAATGTAATAATTACATAAAACAATTAAAAAAAAGTAAATAATTCTTAAAATTTTAAAAGATTAAATATGTGTTATTTATTGTTTTATAGGTTATTGATATAGTGATAGACAAAAATGGCGGATGGTCGGACTGCTAGTTTATTATAAAAATTAAAAATTTCTTAATTTTCTTTCAAAAGTTACTTTTTTTTTACCATATTTTACCTTTTTTTAACATAAATTTACGTAAAAATTAGTAAAAAAAAGTCAAAAAAAGTAACTTTTGGTAAAAAATAATCAAATAGAAACTCCTTTTTCAAAATTTATTAGAAAATAATAAAAAATTCAAAAAATTGAACTTTTTTTGGCATTTTCATTTTTACCAATTTTTACGTAAAATTACGTAAATTCACTTTTTATTACAAAGTAATTTTACGTAAGTAAACGTAAATTTACCAGAAATTCACTTGTCAAATTGGCACTGTATGAATTATAATTAAAAAGTTTTTAGTTTTTAGAGCAGTGGCTCAAGTGGTTCTAGTATAAATCCCATTATTCACTACCTTGCCCTTTTTTAATTCAAATTTAATCAAAATTAATATAAAATATTTAAAAATGTTAAAAATTTGTTTAAGCTTTTATCAAAGAATTTTTAAAAATCTAAGATTAATTTTTTTAATATTTTCTATTTATTCATTTAAAAATTGAATTTATAAGAAAAATTTTATGTCTTCATTTAAAATCACGTGATCTTTGTAAATGTGCAACATTTCAACAAATTAATATTATTTAAAATAAAGATTTAAAATAAAATTTTCAAAAATTAAAAATGAAGCATTTTATCAGGCATTTAACAGACAAATACATAATTAAATATTTGAAAAAAGTTCCTGGTGAAAAACGCTTTGGAATTTATAGATTTTTACCATTTTTTTTCATTTTTGGAGCATCTTTAGAATATTTGATGATTCATCTAAAAGCTGGTCCAAACCAAGTCAACTTTTGTAATTAATAATCAAATTATAAAAGATTTTAAATTTAATAACACGTTTTTTAAGATTCTACTTTGAAACGCAAACAAGCTGAAAGAGTTCTAGACGAAAAGGAAAAACTTGAAAATTACTTCAAAGTGCCCACCCAGTAAAGATCTTTGAGCAAAAATGATTACTCCATCGTTTAAACTTGACCAAAATGACGAATACCTTTTTGTGAATATTCGCGCACCTTATGCTAATGTAACTTTAAAACAAATAAAATTTGAACAAATTTTTTGTTTATTATTTTTTTCAAGTTAAACGAAGTCGACTTGTTTGTCGAGAATAATGACTTAAGATTCTACTGCAAGCCTTATTATCTAAGGTTTTAAATTAACCAAAAAAAAATAGAAAAAATCTCCAAAATTTTTATTCTAGGCTCAATTTGCCCGGAAATATTCTTGAAAATGATGATTCGGGAACATACGATTTTGATGAAAGTAGTCGCACTTAAATTTTTAAAAATTAATCTATTGAATTTTTTTAAGAGATATTTAAATTCAAATTCATTAAGGAAAATAAAGGCGAAAATTTCCAAGGGCTTGATCTTCTTACCAAGCTTTTGACTCCAATTTCAAAGCCAAAGTCCAATTTGATTGAAGAAGTTAGTTCTTCTCAAGGTACTTAGAAAAATCTGTACAATTAAAAATATTAATTTTCTTATAGAAAATGAAAATGAGATTGACGATAATGATGAAGAGGGAGATATTTGGTACTTGGAACAAAATATGCCCCAGGATGAAATAAAAATTTCCGATATTAAATACGGATTTGGTCAGACCAAATCAAACATATTTTCAAAATTAAGCGTAAATTTTAAATTCAAATTCTAACTTGTTTAAATAAAGATTATAAACATTTTTTAGAATGATTACTATTTGATTATAGATAATCCTGATCCGGATAATTTGAGCCTAGAAAAGCGCAGAGAGCTACGATTGGAAAATGAAAATGAAAAATTCGACCAAGATCACTATTTGGCCGACTATTTTGACGACTCTGAAATGATAAATGATTCAATATTAAAATTTGAGCCTGAGTGGAAAAATGGTGACTTTTCTCAAGAAGAAATTGATTGTTTAAAAAATTTGCCAAAGAAAACATTTTTGCTTGACAAAGAGCAAAAATTTTACGCATTTTTGGGTCTAATTGATATTCTGTATGCATACTGCTACACTAATAGAATAAATATGGGCGAAAAGAATGTAGAATCAGGATGGACCATAGCAAAATTGAGCAGCACATTGTCCTGGCTGGATGCTTTTAAATCTATTGAAGAGTGTATGATCGCTTCATTTAGGCGCTCACTGTGCTTTCCTTTGTACCGAAACTGGAAATTGAGTGAAGCCTGCTTTAAGGATTTGACAAATCTACTTAACCAAGATACCAAAGTTATACTCAAAGTTTTGTTAGAAATAAGAGAAATTTTCATTGACACCGATTGTAGATATATATTGAATGATCTTTATATAAATGATTATCTAATTTGGTTACAATATGTAAATAAGAAAAAAATAGAAAGTTTGGCTGCTTGTTTGCAGAAAATAAAAGTTTCAAAAGATATGATTGATTTTGATTTAGAATGCATAGAATTGGCAGGCAGATTGGCTCTTCAAGATTCGGGATCGGGCTCATCGGAAGAATCGCAAGATGAAGAAAACGACCAGAACAATGAAGATTGGTGTTTAGAAAAGGATGTAAAAAAGTTGACAATCAAAACAGACGAAAAGCCCGTTAAGCCTTTAATTGAAGAATTAAATTAGTTTTTTTTTTAAAAACAAAAAGTTATTAGCTTTTTTTTTAAATTAAAAAATAAATAAAAAAATTGTTATTTGCTCTATAAAAATTAATTTTATTTCGTAAACGATGAAATTTAAAATATTAAAATTAATATATGTATTTGGTTTAAACCAGTAAATAAGAAATTTTTTTAAAGGTCAAACGAAAAATTTACAAAATCCTTTTCAAAATTTACCAATATAAATTAATATTTTTTAAAACTAATATTTTTTAATTTTCTTTCGAATTCATAATATACAAATTTTTCGTTAAGAAATATTAAAATCGTTTAAAAAAATGATTTTTTTTTTAAATGAAATAAATTTGGACCGCGAAGTTGGCCGGCCAAAACATAGACCGACGGCCAAATGTACGGCCAAACTTAAAACTGACGGCCACTTTGGCGGCCAGTCCCGCGGCCAAAACAAAGACGGACGGCCAAAAATTAGAAATGCGAAGTTGGCCGGCCAAATCAAAGACGGATGACGAAGTTTGCGATCAAACCATATCAGCCAAAAAAATTTCCTTAAGAGTAAGAAAATTGGCAAAAATTTTTTTTTAATAGAAAATGCCAAATATTTTTAAAAAAAAATAATTTTCTTGAAAAAGCTAAATTTTTGAATTTTTTTTTCTAGAGTAGAGTTTAGAGATTTGTATGTAATATTTGAAAATTTTTCGTTTCTTTAAATTAAAAACTTAAAAGAACATCAAAATTTTTTCCCAGAAATTTTTTACCGCTGATTTTGTCTGACCGCCAAACTCCGCGGTCCAAATTTTTGGCCGCCGGCCTGGCCGCCTTATTTTGGCCGTGTTCGGACCGGCCAGGCTTGGCGGCCGCCCAACACTACTAGATTATTTATTTTGTTATCTTAAATGCCTTTAAAAATTAAAATTTAATACACAATTGTTTTTTTGTATTTTTTTTTATTTTAAAATTTGTGAATCCGATAAATTAATCGTCAAAAAATGTCATTTAAGGTTTTTTTGTTGCTTTAAACCAGCCCTAGCATAAACAATAACAAATCATGTAATAAAATTTTTTTAAATTTTTTTGTATTTAGTGCTGGCTTTTATTTAAAAAAATATTCTTTAGCTTCAAATTGAAAAAAAATTTGATATTTGATGTTAAACTTGTTTTACTAAAATGCTTAAAAAGAATTTCTTTACTTAATCGAAAAATCAAAAATTATGAAATTATGAATTATTATTAAGAATGTTTTTTAATATCTTATTCATTCCGATGTCAATAGATCAAATTTTAAGTAAAAAATTTGAAAATTTTGATCGTTTAATGAACAATATAAAATAATATTTGTCTACGAATGATTGTTACCATTATTCAAAAAAATGGAACTTATGTAAAATAATCTATATTTTCTTTCTTTGGAAGTTGGAAACAAAATTGATTTCGATCGTCCTAAAAAATTTCTCCTCTAAGGATAAAATGGCTTACCCTAAAAATACTTTTTAATAAAAAATGATTCAATTATATAAATTCATTATGTTAATATTTTTTGAATTGTCAGTAAACAAAAAAGAAAATAAAGCTCGAAACAAAAAGATATTGACTATTTAAAAAAATGTAATCGCAATTAAGAAATAAAAACGAGTTATTTTTTTTATCAAATTAGTAAAATTATATTAGATCTTTTAAAAATTTATGTTTGATAAAAGATTTGATCAAAATCTATTATAAACATTTGCCATTCTATCTCTTAAAAATTTGACCTTTTTTTCAAGATAACATTTTCTCTAATTTATATTAAACAAAGATAATTTTTACAAAGTTCTAATCATTACTTTTTAAAATTTTAAAAATAATTTAACATTTTCCTTCAAAAAAATTAGTTTGTCTTTTTGATTCAATTTTTAAATGTCGAATATTTTGACTCAATTTAGCGACTATGGTCGAAAAATTAACTGGCTTTTGTTCATTTTTATATCCCTTTTTACGATGGGTAAATTTTTTTAAATAAAAAATATTAATAAAATTAAACTAATCAAGGTTCTTGGATCGACATTTCTGGTAATTAGTTAATATCAAGTAAATTCAATTCGCTTATCATTTAATTCTTGAAGGGATATGGTGTGAGCTTCCCTTGATGGTCGAAGAACTTCCAGAAAGGTGGCGTCTACCATCAATTTTAACACTCATAAGTCAAATCGGTCAGATAGGACCTCTGATATTTATAATTGGTCGCCATTTTTTTCCCAACAAATTCACTAATGCCAATGCCATAATTATCGTTTTGTCTGTCGGAGCTGCATCCTGTTTTTGTTTGGCGGTTTTTTGGCAAAAAACGTCATTTGTTTTTAATGAATATCGAAGTGTTTATCTTTACTTGTTCAGTCTTAGTCTTTCTCTTCTCGATTCTTTGTCTACAATTACTTTTTTGCCGTATGTAGGCGAATTTTTTTCCAAAGAATACATTATTCCAAATTATATAGGTGAATCGCTATCATCATTCATTCCCGGTTTGTTGGCTATTATTCAAGGCGTTGGCTCTCCAGATGAATGCTTAAATGTAACATCAATTGATAACTCAACCACACTAATTTCAGGTGTCAAAACAAAATTTTCAGTATCAGTTTATTTTGTTCTAATGGGTCTGCTAATATGCACCAGTATAGTGTCATTTTTGTCTATCAACTTTGCTACCTATTTTAAAAAGATGCGAAAAATGAACCATCTGGAAGACATTTCTGATACTGAAAAGACAAAGTTGGACAGAAATGGAACTAAGACTGTCAAAATTATGTTTTTCATTTCTTTTTTAGGAGGTTTTACCAATTACGGATATTTACCCGGCCTTATGTCATATTCAACAATACCATATGGTGGAGATTTTATGTATCTAGCAGTAAATTTAAGTAATTGAATGTCTTTTTTTTTTAATTTTTAAAAATCTATAATACTATAAAAAAGGGTCTCCCTTTTCCGCACAAACAAAAATCTTTTTAGCGCAAAAAAAATCTGATCAGCACAAAGACCCCTCTTCTCAGCACAAAAAATTTAAATCATCTAAAAAAGATTTTGAGCACAAAAATTTTGTGTTCAAACAATAATTTTATTTTGCATGAATTTTTGGTATTTGAAATTAAAAAAGAAAAATTCCAAAATTTGCTTTATCAACAAATGAGTTAACAAAAAATACATTCCAAAATATATATAGGAAAGAGGAAGGAACAAATTGGCTGAAAGGTGGCACTCCAGGCATTAAATTTTACTTAATTTAAAAAATAAATAAATATTTTGCATCTTTTTTTTATTTAAATAAAATTATGGTTTAAACACAAAATTTTTGCGCTAAAAGGCTTTTGTAGACTTAGTAGATTTTTGGTGCTAAGAAGAGGGGTCTTTGTGCTGAACAGATTTTTTTTGTGTTGAAAAGATTTTTCTTTGTTCGGCAACAATATTCTTTATAAAAAATAGATTTTCCTTACTTATTAAATACAAATCTTAAGGAATTTTTTTCTTCTATTTTTAAAATAAACATAAAAATTAGAAAAATATAAGCTTCCTCTTAAAAATTTTACAGTGTTTGACAATGACACCTTTGGTAATTTTTACCATTTATATCTACTCTCTTCCATTTTTTTTATTTATTTTCCTTTTTAGCTTTTATTCTTAAAAAGGACTTACTTTTAATTTGATCTTTTTTTTTATTTTTAAAAAATGTTTATGTGAATTATTTGATCTGGAAAATTATTTCTAAGTCCCAGATTTGTTATTAAGTAATTATTAGTTGTTATTAAGTAATAGTAATTATTTAGTAAGTGATTATTTAGATTCTTTTAATATCATTGTTGGAAATTAATTTTACCACTAAGATAATAATAATGCTCAGAGATTAATTTAACAATTAATAATATTTTTACTATTCTTAAAAGATAAAGAGGTTAATTCAGTTTTCAAATTAGGTCTAATTTTTAGGTTTTATTTGTTTAGCTATTGTTTTGAGAGGTTAAAAAATAATTTCCAAAGTTTCTTAAATTTTGAATTTCAATACAATTTGATTTTTTTTTAAAAGAAAAATTGATTAGAAAAATTTTAATTTTGTACAAAAAACTTTCTTCCTAGACAAAGAGCTCAAAAGATTAGAAAGACTTTTTTCGTACAAAATGACAATTATCTATTTTTTTGTGTAAAAATAATGTCTTTTTCAAGAAAAATACTAAAAAGTATAAAAGTGATGTTTATTCATATCTTATTCTCAGCTCGGTGCAGATAAACAAATAAATAAATATCTTAATCATGCCATTGTCAATATGTCAAGTGTTAAGGAAAAAATTAAAAAATTATTTTTATAGTAAAAAAAAAAATAAAGTTCATTTAAGATTATTTTTGTTTATAGATAATTGTTACCATTTCTAAAAAAATGGAGCATGTTATAAATTTAATTTTTATTCCTTGGAAGGTAAAAACAAAATTTGAATTAAAAAGAAATTAAAATTTTTTTTGAAATATTTATTTTATTAATTTTTTTTTATCAAAAAGCAAGTTGTGGCTTAACAATAGCAGTCCTTTTGTCAATATGGTCTTATGAAGTATCGACTAAACGCGTTATCCTCGAAACGCTAATTCCTCTGTTTACTTCTACATGTATTTTGATAGTGTCAATTTTTAGTCCATGTCCCCCGCTGGTGAATACAAGTTTGCGTCGTACTGCCGGATATTTCATGGTTTTCTGCTGGGTAATGACTAGTTGCATGTTTATAAGAATTAGATGTTTGATAGCAACTAAATTGGAAAAGTATGGCAAACATAAGCTTTTTTTACTAGGAGTTTTTGCAATAATAGGACAATTATTAGGTGGATTGCTTATCTATTTACTAGTCGATGTTTTTCGACTGTTCCAAGATAAACCCAAATGTAGTCCAGACGATTACTGTTTAAGATTAGTTGATTAATTTATAACCAAAAATTTATTTATCATTTAAAATTATAATTCTATAATTAAATAATCAAAAATTTAAATATTTAATCTTTTAATTGTTTATTTATTTTGACTGTAAAATTTCTTTTTTGGCTAAACAAAAAAATAAATAAAAAATCATACTTGTAAAAATAAGATTACTCAAAAAATGGATGTCCGAAACGAAACCGTCCAAATGGAAAAATTGGAAAAAATATGGGAAGCCTAGATTTTTTTAAACCGTACCTAGATTTTGTTTTATATCTAGCTTTTGGCAATTGAGATTTAGGTCTAGACCCAATCTTTGGAGATAAGGACTTAGATTTATAGCCACTTATTGGTCTTAAGTGAATTTTCGGTGCAGATATTGGTCCAGCGCGGAGTCTCGAAACTGAAAAAGATCTAGAGCCTAAACCAAATGATCCACCTCTTCTTGGTTCGACTATCACAATACAACTAATGGATAAAAGCATTAACAATCCAGATAAATTCATTTTAGCATTAAGGTTAATGAAATTTTAAAGTTTTATTTATACATAAAAGAAAAAATTCGAGTTATTTAAAGGAAACAAGTTAAAAATATAGATTTTTAAATTCCTTTTTTTAAAGTGACTGACTGAATTTTTAAAAATAAATAAAGATAAAATTAGAAAAAAACCGAATTCAACAAGAAGAAATCATTTAGACCGATGAATTTCAATATTTTAACTAAATCAATTTTGATGATTTTGATAAATAATTAATAAAAATATTAGAAATAAATACGAGAGTATTGTGTCACCACAAACTTAAGTATGACCAATACACATAAAATCCTGATGAGCACACAGCATTAGAAACATACATTTGATTGTGTGCTATTAATAGGGTTGTGAATCGACTAAGCGTTAATCGATTAAATCGGTTAAATTTACATTCGATGAAATTTTAACTTTATCGAAAATGTCTTATTTTTATCGATCAAAAAATCACTGTTAGAATTTTAATTTACTTAATTTGATAAATTTTACAAATATAGAAAAGCTATCGAACAAATTTAGGACAATAGTATCCCTTTGTTTTCGAATAGTTAGTCGAATAGTTAAATAGATAATATTGTTCGATTTTATAAATAAATCAACGAAAAAATCTGATTCAAAAGTGTAAAAAAAAATGTATTCGAAATTTTAAAAAGGTAAGTAATTTACGAAATTAAACAAAAATTAAAAAATTGTTTAAAAATCTTTAAAATTATTTTTTGTTTTCTAAATGATTGAATTAAGCTTTAAAAAAAAAAATTTTCCAGATTTTTCGCATTCAGTCTGTTCCTTTCTTCATTTTGAATAACTATCTATCTTGTACATTTTGCTATCTCAGCAGTTTTATCATACTCAAAAAATTTCCTAAACCTAAGATATTTTATCACGTTTAATTTTTCGTGAATTATTTTTAAGTGCCATTTTAATTTGATAAAAATGAATTTCTTTAAAGTTGTTGCTTTTTTTTTAAATTAAATTCTAACTAAATAAGTTTTAAAAATCAAGTCTTTATTCTTGAAATATTATTGAAACAAATTTAACATTAATTTCCTTTGTAATATTTCATATCATTGAAGTTGTAAGACGGGGACTTATAATAATTAAGAATATGTTATTAAATGATACTTCTTTATTTCAAAAACTATTTATATTAGAAGGGAGGACCGGGTCTTACATCCCTCGCCCTTTTAAGGAGTCCAAAAGGTCACCAACTTCCTTCCCCTTTTTAAAAAAAAATGACAATACAATCAACAACAATACTCAAAAAAAAAATTAACAAATAAAATGAAAACATAAAAGAATACTTAATTTCTATAGAGTATCATTTGATACTCGTCGTAACTTAAGTCCTTTTCCAACTTATGGTTGGATCTCGAACGTGGCATCCTTTTCCCACTTGCTTGCTCATTTATTTGCTCTTTTTGCTTTCTGCTGGCCCAAATGGTTTCGAAGAATACGACTTCAGCTGGTGTAACCTCGGAGTAAAACTCCACCGGCTTTTCTTCGAAATGGATCCTCTTACCACGGAAGATCAGACCATCCGCCCATTCATGAATTGCCTTGGCGTTGTCTGTGATGTTGGTAAATGTCAAATAGCCGTGTGCAACTGGTTCTCTCTCATTATTTAAAATGTTGAGGGACGCAATGGGAGAAAACTCTGATTCTTGAGCCATATCGTTCAAGAAGAGCTTGAGGTCATCCACGTTTTTTTTATAATACACGATATTATGGATAATAAGCTCGTGTACTATAAGGATTTTATCGACCAATTTCGCGATGCAATTTGCGTTTTTTTTTTTAATTTTCAGAGCACGAAATTTATTTTACTGAAAGTACTGTATATGCAATAATTTCACTAATCTTCAACCCACTCGAACTTATAACAACTTATATAACCGACCATTTACCTTTTTGACTTGACCAAAGTACTAAGTGGTCTATGGTCATTAAAAAATTTAATGTGTCTGCCATAAATATACGCTTGAAAATGCCTTGAAAACTATTGTTAGCATCTCTCTCTCGCTAGTCGAATAGTTTCTTTCACTTACATTAACCATTTGCGTTTACACTGCTCCAATACCAACTCCAGAATCATCTGTATAAATTGAAAAATCCTTCTTGAAATCTGGATAAACCATTACTGGTGCCTTTATTAATTGTTCATTGTCGCAGTTGTACTAAATTCAGGAATGAATCGGCGATAATACGACATCATTCCTAAAAAAACGCTTTATATCGTCCTTATTCTTTGGAGCTTCCATTTTTGAAATAACTTTTGTCTTAGCTTGATTAGGTTTTAACCCACCACTTGTTATGCAGTAACCTAAATAATTCACTTGACTCATTCCAAAACAACATTTTGACGGTTTTAACTTTAAATTAGCACTTTTAAACCTTGATTAGATCAAATCTAGACGATACAAATGTGATGTAAAATCTTTTGAATACACCATAACATTGTTTAAATAAAACAGACATCACTTTTATGTCAAGTTTCTAAGGATCGTATCCATAATTGTTTGGAATGTAGACGGCGCATTACTTGGACCAAACGGCATAACGCTGAAATGATAGAGATTATTGTATGCTATGAATGCTGTTTTCTCCTTATCTTCACGAGCTAGTGGTATTTGCCAATATCCACTAGTTAAATCTAGCGTACAAAAAATTATGACCCACCTAACGTATCTATTGTGTCGTCTATCCGTACTAAAGTCAATGCAAAACTTTAGTTTTGCCAATTTTGAACTTTTTTCTTAACCAATATGATTGGACTAGACCACGGATTATGACTTTCCTCGATAACTTTGTTTCTTAACATTTGTCTTATTTGACGATCTACCTCCTCTTGAGCTGCATGAGGTATTCTATAAGCTCTTTGCCTAAACGGTACTGAATCAACTGTATTTATTTTATGCTCTGTCACATTCGAATTACCCATCTCGAATTCTGATCATTGGAAAACATCCGCGTACTTGATTATTAACTTAACTAACTCGTTTCGATCCTTGATCGACAATTCTTTACTAATTTGAATTTTTGAAAAATCTATTTTAAACACTTGTTCAGACGACTTCTTTGCATCTTGAGCATCCTCTGCTTGGTCCTCCACGACCACAGCCTCGTTAACTACTCCGATTACTGACCATTAACTATCACAGTATCTTTATTTGACGCATTTAAAACACTAACATAAATTGCCCCATCGTCTTGAACTTTTCATACACTGTTAGCCCACACAACACCTCTTTATAAATCGCTTTTTAACGGCGATTTAGGTTCAAACATTAACCCTTTTGATTTATTATCCACACCATCAATGTTGACTTTAACTAAATTTTCCAAATTTGCCTTAACACATACTTTTCCATCTAGTTTTATTACTTTTGAATACGGTTTCTCTTCTTCAATTAGCTTTGAAATATAATTCAACCGAAATTCATCATCATTATCTTTGATCGATATTTGGCTCTCCTCAAAGTCGAAATTTGCTTTGAATTTCATGAGAAAGTCGATACCCAGTATTAAAGTTTCTGACACATTTTCGAAAATAAACTCATGATTTCCAATCCATTCGTTGATCCTTATTTTGACTTGGCCAGTTGCACACTTGATTTTCTCTGTCTTACGAGCTGATTTAATTGTTAAGTCGGCTTTCTTGAGATCCCATCCATCAACTTGGCCATTATTGTCTATAAATTGCTCCATTTGATTAGCTATATATTTTGGTAATATATCCGAACATATGAAGAACTCTGTTGTCCATGAATCAATTAACATGTTCATCGATATGTTCCGATTGTTTACCTCTAACGCTGCACCAACTCTTACCAGATTCGATGCTTTATTATGAGTATAATTTTGAACATAAATTGTATTTGTTGTCTCCTCTAGATTTTCGTACTCATCTAATTCAGCATCGATGATATAACTTTTTGCCAATTTTGGACAACTTTTTGATTGAATGCTTTGGTATCTGTTGTTATTATTATAACCACTACCCTTGTTGTACCTCTCTTGATTAAACTCGGTTCACTTGCTTGATGTTGGATATTCACTTGATTTACTATAAAGGCAGTGTGACAAAATATAGAAAGACAAAATGTAGAAAACGATTTTTTATTTGATAATATAGAAATTACCTGTAAAAAAAAATGTCGAAAAAAAAATGTAGAAAAAAAAACAGTCTAATTAATTTTATTTCAATTTTTTTCTTTGTCAATTAGTAAATTATTTCCTAAACCTTCTAAAAATGCTTCAATATTCTCACTTTTATAATCTGTCACTAACCGTAGAATTCTCAAATTAGTCTCATGTTTGTCTTTTTTTTTTAAATTGATCACCGTTTTTAATTCTAAGCTTATCTGAATTTACTTTATTTTGCTCTCTCCTGAATAATTCTACAACTTTCGGAACAGTCAAATTTTTTCTAGTGTCTAATTGAATCTGACGATGCCAAGACTCAACATGGTTATTTGTGCGCGGTAGATTCAATTTGATTCGATCAAATAAGGACCATAAACTTGGGCTAAATCTTGGCTCATGTCGTTCTGAATTTGAATTTTGTTTTAATTTACCTATATACTGCTTTTCAAAATAGTCTAATATTGTTATAAAGCTCGACGGACTCTTGGCTTTAATTAAATTAAAACCGCGGTTTATGTCATAAATAGGCACAAACGCCAAAGCTTGTAATAACTTGAGACAGTACTTAAATTCTTTATTGAATAAATTTTGAAAGCATTTTTACTGGACTCTACGAATAAGTGATTGTGACAGGTGAAAATAGCATCCATATACATTCAATTGAGAACCAAACACTATTTTAGCTGCATTAATTGCCGCTAACTCAAAGTCACATTTAATGCTTTTAGGGATATTTATCAAGTGTGGCAGCAGCATTTAAAAAAATTTTTTATAAGTACTTTGCTTTTTGTTTGGGAGCAGACCATAAATCATGGCAAAGACTTTGTTTTCAATTACAATGTGGATGGTATAACATTGTTTAAAAAACGTGGGCGCAATATCGAACGTCCCGTCACAGTACCAGTCGTTATAATTATCTAGAAATTGTAAATTTGTCCTGGTCGTAAATATCAAAACTCTGTTTTTGTCTTGATTACCTGAGTCATCCCAATAGAACAGTTCATTGTTGTAAGTTTTTTTTGAGTCTCTGAAATGACTATCTCGCATAAATTCTTGGCATTAAATCCAGCTAAATTTCCGAATGTATTTTTGTTTCTTTTTCTTAATATTATTTTACGTAAAGCTTCAGGTTTAGGCAAAATACTTAAAGCTTCTTCATTAATTGACAATTGAGTGTCTCTAATAATAGTTCTTGGAAAGTCGTTTGACCCAGAAGCTTCTTCTTTAGTCATTGCGATTACCAGTAGTTTATCTTTACGTTCTGGTAATATATCATGATTATGATCTTTAGTAAACTTAAGCGGAGGCATTAACCCATTGGAATTCGTTCTACCTGGACATTTAGGCTTTTCACATTTCCAATATATTTTTTTAGCGGTTGTTATTAAATTTAAATTTGGTTTATCTACAACAAAATACATTCCAAGTGAACATAACTTGTATCCGCCTTTGTTTGTCTTAGTTAAACACCAGGCATCGTGGCTTAGTGGCGGTTCTAGAGCCAATCTGTTCATCTTGGTAACTAAGTCCTCCGAATTCGAACAATTGTACTCTTCTTCTTCGTCGTCTTCTTTATCAATATTCGAAAAACCTTTCATAAAACTTAATTCTCCATCATCACTTTCACTATCTGTGACTATATTTCTATGAGTTATAGGATTAACAATTTCATCAACACTTGCTGGTTCAACAATGGTTCCTTTTTTAACCTTTCTTGAGC
Organism: Brachionus plicatilis; assembly: GCA_010279815.1. Taxonomy (NCBI): domain Eukaryota; kingdom Metazoa; phylum Rotifera; class Eurotatoria; order Ploima; family Brachionidae; genus Brachionus; species Brachionus plicatilis. Next base: position 1,949,088 of record QEOQ01000640.1, on the reverse strand, counting down.
GTAAAGAAAGTGAATTTGGAGATGAATAATTACTATTTTGTTCCATAAATTTTTTGATCATTTTTAAGCTTACTTTAAAATTTAGCTTTTTAATTTTAATATTAAGTCAAAGTCTCTAAGAGTTTTAGTAAAAGTAAAAGTCTAAAATATATTATTGTAATAATATAATTAAAATTTTCTTTATTTTTTTACATATAGTACTATTCTATATTTTGTCATGTCTATATTTTGTCTTTCTATATTTTGTCATGTCTATATTTTGTCTTTCTATATTTTGTCTTCCTCCCACTATAACGCCTAAAATTATTCTCATTCGATTCCTTTCTTGAAGATTGATAAATTCTCGCTAAACAATCCATTCTCTTGTGACCAAACTTGCCACAAATATTGCAACTAACATTAAATTTCACGCTCTTTAATTCCAAAACTTAGACTCTCTATGTTCAATTTTGTTAATTTCCATTGATTCTTGCTTAATTTGTTGGAAATGCCCTGTGTACATTTCCTTATAATCGACTGACTTCGCCAACAATATCGGACCAACTTTTATCTGATTGTAACTCAAGGAAACTCTTGATGTGGCTTGGCACAGTTGAAACTAATCTCGAAATCAACATTCTTGATCTACCATTTGGTTCTAAGCCAGGCATTCCTCAATCCAATAGCATTTCTATGTCGTGACAAAAATCTCCTATTTTCTCATCTTGTTTCAAATGTCTTGAATAAAACAAATTTAAGCAATATTCGGGTGACTTTATGCATTTCCCTTTTATCCTTTACGTATCTAATATCTTCTTGATATCTTCTTTATCAGCTGCTTGCATTTGGTCAAAAGCTTTTTTTGCCTTACCATCTAAACAAAACTCAATTGCTTCTGCTAGCTTCTTTGTATCCCATCCATAGATTATGCAGTCATATCTAAATGCCGCCACAAATTCATCATAACATCCGCTTTCACCATCGTAAGCCAAATTATTTCCCATACCACGCTTCAACATTTTTTCTATTTCTAATTGTGACAATCACTAAGCTTGAAAACTCTTAACAACACGATTTGATTTTCTCTATAAAATCACTAACGCTTGAACACAATTTCAAACTTACTTGATTTTTTTCTTCTTCTTTTTTTTTTTAAACACAATAATCACAACTATTTACTTTAAATATCTTCTCTTTAAGTTCTATTCCTTGTTACTGAGCTTTTACTTGCTTTTCTTCAAACGTTTTCTTATCACACTAAGAATCGACACACTAGATTAGAAATTTCTCTCGATGCAACAACGAAGAAATTATACTTGATACACAATTATTTTTTTAAAAGGACAAAAAGTACAATCCTAGTTTTTTTGTAGTGGTTGTCAATAGATGTAAAAGTTAGATTCCGAGGTCTACCAGAACGGCTTCGATCAGAGACAAAATCAATCTCCTATCCATATCCATATCGTTTTTTAGTTAAAGAGACACATTTTGGAGATACACCTAACAACTTGAATATTTCTTTTTGCTTTTTATCTCCACTTTTTAGCAGACACACGATCTACCATTTTTGTGGGCTAGACACATTTATTCTACCCATTTTTTGCCAAATTAAAGATTTTTTGGGAAATTTATTTAGAGACCAAATGAGGAGTTTGAGAGTTTTTAAATTAAGCAGTTTAAGAGCCAAATTTACTCAAAATTATAAAAAAATTTAAGAATTAATCACAAAGGTGTGGAAAAAACTTTTGCAACGACTTTTATTTTTTAATTTTTAGAGGAAGTTTTTTGATTATGAATATTTAAAAGATAAGTATATTTTTTTGCCGAGTGTTTTTCGATAATAAGATTATATGGTAAATAAAAAATTATAAATTTTTACACACCAGAACCAAGGATTTACGGTGGGTCTCACTCATCCCCACAAATGAAAGTCTTCTCCCCACAATAAAAAAACTGCTCCCCACATCGCAAAACTTTTCAACACAAAAATGAAAATTTCATACCATAAACTCTTAAACACAAATTGAAAAAACTTTTAACACAAATGTTAAGAAAAATTTAAAAACTCTTCAACACAAAAAAAAATAATTTTCAAAGCTTTAAATAATCTTTTTCTCTTTAAAATTTAAATTTTTCAAATTTAAAATTAGACATAAAACTTCAATGCAGCTTAGAAATAAGAAACAAACTTCAAATTTTTTAAATAATGATTTTCCAAAGCGGAAATATCAGAAAAGAAAAAGAACCAGTCAAAATGTGCCAAACCATGAAAATTCTTTAAACGATGCAGAAACAATTCCAGATTCAACTCACTCGATCAATTCAAATCAGTCATAAATATTTAATCTCTTACACACAAATTTTTTGTGTTAAAAAGACATTTGTGTTGAAAAGTTTCGTGTTTGTGGGGAGCTGATTTTCATTTGTGGGGAGTTAATATTCCCATTTACGGTAAGCTTTTTCTAAAGAAAATGAAAAAATATGTGCCAAAAAAGTTTTTTTTTAATTTTCACGTTGTTTCAAGACTTTTTCTTTAAATTTTTGGGTCATGTCCAGAATGTGATCAAGTGTTCACAAAAAAAGTGATCATAGGTATCATGTCCAGAATGTGATCTGTGATCAATGATCACATATTTCGTGATCAAAAAAGACTCTAATTTAAGAAAAAATAAAAATAAATTTTTTTGGTGATCAGGAAATTTTTTAAAATATATTAAACTTTATTACCAATTTTACAAAAAAAAATTAAGTCTCAATTTTCAAAATAAAACAAAACAAAATCTAAATTATTCTTGTGTTTTTTTGACATGTGCAATTTAACACCCTTTTCATTTTTCATAAATTCACCACAAATGCTACACTCTACCGCATTTGACTGTTTGCTTAATGCTTATTTTGCAGCTAATTTAGTTGCATCGGACGAATGGTGACTTGCAATTTTTTTTTGATTTTTTTTATTTCATTCAATATTAACATAATTTTAAAATTTTGAAATTTCTAGAATGAAAAATTTTTGATTTCAACAAAAAAAATTTTATGTGTTCAAAAAAAAATTTTGGTGATCAATTTTTGATCACAAAGAGTACACTTAATATTTTGGTGAACACTTGATCACATTCTGGACATGACCAAAATTTTTTTCTGCTTTTTAAACTAATTTTTAATCAACCATTGCTACGATTTTTAGTTTGACAAATTTTACTAAGTTTTCGAGAATTTTAAATCTAATTCTATAATAAATTTTAAAAATTCAGAAATCAATAAAACTTCAATACAAGCTTACTTCAAGTAAACAAAAAGTTTTTGTTTAAAAATAAATTTTTCTGCTGGAATTGATAAGAAGAGAAAATAAAAAGAAACTAATCTCAAGATTTTGACTCAAAAAATTATAAGATAAGAAACTAGCTTCAAATTTTTGATTTCATTAAAAAAATTACAAAAAGGAATCATAATCATAACATTTTGATTTCAAATGAAAATTTATTTTTTTTAAATAAATTTTTAAACAATTTAAATTTTTTTTCAAATTCAATTCCAAATTTTTGTTTTTTTATGGAATAAATATTCAATTAACTTTAAAATTTTAATTTTAAATCAAACTTAAATTATTTGCACAATATCATGGTATACCCGAGCAAAAATTGTTTAGTATTTAATAAAATTATGATGAAAATGGTGTTTTTTCATGAGAAGATTTAACAGAAATTTAATTTATAAGAGTGCAAAGTTACATAATTGAAATTAGAACAGCTCAATTTAAATTAGTTATTAGCACGATTTAAATACAAGTAGTTAATTTAAATTTGCAAAACAAGAAGTCTAGTTGAGCTATTCAATTTTGAATTATACAACTTTTCTCTCTTATAAATTAGATTTTTGTAAGATTTTCTCATTTTAACAAAAACAATCATGCAAATTTTTGATTTGATCACATTTTTGAGCTTGATGGTCAGTGCACTGTGTCAGCGACCATTGATGCCATTGAACTTCCGTGATGCCATATCTCACTTGAACGAAAAATTGCCTCAACAATCAATGCTAAAATCAAGATCTAATGAGCTTTTAGAATTTACAGACTCTTACTTTAGTCATAAATTCGTTGAAAATTCCCTAGAAAAAATCCTCAATGATAACATTTTGAACATTTCTGCTGACTGCTGGTCTCAATTGGACCAATTATTTGTTGGTCTAAGGAACAAAATGGAATGGTCGTTTAGAGCGCTGGATTCTTTCGGAAAAATACCAAGCGGTATAATGGACGGAAATCTGGCTTGGCTCGGAGAATTTTCCGAGTGTAGGAACATTAGTGCCAATGAAGGAAATTGGACTGGAAAATATGCCCTGTTGGTCAAACCTCTGGAAAGCTTTGACCCTCAGAATGCTATTGAAAATTTTGGTCTAAAATATGGAATCTGTGTACCAAACAAATGCTCTCAACATGATATTTATGAAATAATTGATCAATGTAAATGATCAGTTAATATGAAAAATTATTTTGTAATTTTTTTTAATCAAGTTTTGACTCTTGTTCCGCAGAGTATAAAAGAGTCGCTTCCATTCAAACTCAGCATCAATGAAACCTATGTGGTGATAATAGATGATAGAATATTGAGTCAAAGCGCTAAAATAACTTTGTATTTAGTAGAAAAATTTATTTTTTTAAAAAAATTTATTTTTTTTTTTAGAGGAGTTTTGGGTTCATTGGTCACCATTATTCTTTTGTGTACGTGCTATGATTTTTTCAAAAGATATTCATACTATGTTAAATTTCAAGAGCTGTTGTCAAGTTCAGTTGTGGTTAATAGTGAAACTGATGAACTAATAAGTATCACGACCCCTTATTTAGCTCAAAAAGACAATCTAGAAGAGTCATATCGCTACAGCATTTCTCGTAGCAAAAAATAAAATTTTTTATTTAATTTTTTTAATTTTAAATTTTTAGACGAGTCCGTATTTAGCCGAATATTAATCAGTCTATCGGCTTACACAAACACTAAAAAACTATTCAAAACTTCTTCCCAAAATTCAGAAGAGTTCAAATGTTTGCATGCAATTAGAGTTTTATCTCTGGGTAATTTAAATTGCTTATTTAGATTATTTTTAATTCATTTTGTTAAGCTTGGGTCATTTTGGGACATTCGTAAGTTATTTTTTGTTTCAATAAAATTCTTTTTATAATTTATTTTGAAAGCTATATATTTTCATTGATTTTTGTCGGTAAGAATTAAAATTTTTTTTTTTTTAATTTTAAATTTAAAATTAAAGATAACATGGCCGCAATTCAACCGATTTTAAAGCGATTTTCATTTTTAATTGTGTCTAATGCTTTTTTTTCCGTGGACACATTCTTTTTTTTGAGCGGATTTTTGACCTGTTTTTCATTCCTGAGTCTTTTCGAGCGTAAAAATGAAAAACTGAGCATTTTTTTAATTTTGAAATTTTATTTGCACAGATTTTGGGTAAAAATAACAAAAAAATAAAATTTAAAAAATAATTATTATTTTTTAGCGGTTAACACCAGCATACCTAGTGGCCTTTTTGATAAGCTTGAATTTATCACCATATATGGGAAATGGTCCACTTTTTCCAGACAGTGGATTCGAGTCAAATGAGTGTAAATATCAATGGTGGGCTAATGCTTTGTACATTAACAATTTCTACAAACCGGAAAATTTTTGCTTCGGTATCTCATGGTATTTGGCAAATGATTTTCAATTCCATTTATTTGCTCCCTTAATACTTATTCCATTAGTACTAAAGTAACACAAAAATTTTTTGTAAAAATTTTAGATTTATTTTTTGGTTACAGAAAAATATTTTTGGCCATTGGCATTTCGGTGGGTCTACTAGCAGTCAATGTCTTGCTAATTGTTCTTAATTTGTACTACAGACAGATAGAGGCCGCTCAATTTGGGTAAGCATTTAGCTGCTAATTATAAATCTTTTTAATTAATATAAAATTTTTTTTTAGTCAAAATTTCAAAGAGTTTTTTATGGACTATTATATCATTCCTTGGTACCGAATGGCTCCTTATATCATCGGTATACTTGTTGGATATTCAGTTGTAGCTTGCAAAAAAAGATCTATAAAATTAAAAAATTCCCTAAATGTTTTTTTTTGGATTATAACTATTTTATTGACGAGTGTCACAGTTTTTGGTCTTTATCCAGATGCTTTGGGAGAAAATCCTTTAACAAGAGAAACAAGAATATTGTACCAATCACTATCAAAGATAGCGTGGTCAGTAGCAATCGGATATTTAGTATTTTCTTGTGTGATGTCAACCGGTGGTGTGGTAAACACAATTTTGAGCTGGTCATTCTGGGTGCCATTATCTAGAATCAACTATTCTGCCTTTCTAATCCACATTATGGTAATAATGGCTTTTAATGTTAACCAAGAACATTTATTCCACTTGCAGGATTTGAATATGGCAGTTCATTTTTTGGCCCAGATCATATTTACTTATGCATTTGCATACTTATTCAATTTATTTTTCGAACAGCCATTTGTTGCTGTTGAGAAGTTTTTTATTAAATTCTAAAATTTTAACAACTATTACTCAATGTATAATCTAGAATTTTTTACTCAGTCAATTTTAAATTTAACTGTATTTATCTAATTTTTTATTTTTACTTATTTAAATAATTTAATCCAATTATCCAATAAATTATATTTAAATATAATAATTTTTTATTCAAAACTTTTTCAAATCTCGTATTTTAAATAAGTGTCCTAATCAATATTTTTAGTATGAAAATCGAAGAGCAATCCAAACCTCAAATGTCATATTGAATAATTTTATATTTAACGAAATTTTATTTATCTAAATTTTTTTATATATTGAATTTTACAAATATTAGAGTGCAAAAGAAAAATATAAGCTCTAATTTGTAAATTTTTTTTCTCTTTTCAATTTGATTAGTAAATATTTATTTATTTAGATAATTTGGTAGTATCAATTACGGGACGCCGGATCGGAATTGAACCCTAAAAATATTCCATATTTTATTTTTTTACGGAACGCGTTAAGTAGGCATTCCGTAAATGAATGAGATACGGTAAAAACTGATTTAGAAAAAATTCTGTTTTGCATTTTAAAAATATTCCTTTTGTATCAATTCAGTATATTCAGTAATTTTAAGTTTACTAATTTTACAAAAAATCATTCGAATTTTAGAGTTGTTAGAGTTTTTTTGTCCTTTTTCTTCTCCAATGGAAATTTTTTATTTTTTCACCTTCCTCTTTTTTTTCAACCACTTGAGCTCTTTTAAATTTTAAAATTTTTTAAAATCTAAATTTAGTTTTAGAGCTGTTTCAAAAATGAAATTAAATTTTAAAAATTTTATTTATTTTTATTATGGATTTGGTACAACATTAAAACAAAAAAATTCGAATAAAAAGCCTACCTATATTTTTTTTTTTTTTTGATTTTAATGCATTTGTCTAAAGTTAAATTTTAATTTTATGACAAGGTTTAGATGGCAAACGGTTCATGAGTCATTATTAAATTTCTGAGCTTTAACGCAGCCTTAAATTAAAATATTTACGGTTGTTTATTTAAAAAATAATAATTTTAATTTGAAATTAATACACAAAAATAATGTTTCTACATTGTGCAACATTTTATGCTTCAACTTTTTAGTCCATAAAATTACATTTCTGATTTTTATATCAAGTAAATTAAAGCATATCGATGTTTTAATATTTTCAAAGACTTGTTTTCAATGGAACTTAAAGAAAGTAATTTTTTATAGACTTAAGTCAGTTAAGTCAATTAGTTGAGAGAAGATAAATAAAATTTTTTTTAAATGATTTAAAATTTTCTTTCGAAGTTTCCTTAATACTCTCGAAAATGCTCAGTTATTTGTAAAAAAGTTTGGCTTGTATTTAATGTTGCACTTTAAATTAATCAGAAGTTGCACTTTTTTTATACCAAACTGCACTATATTATTTCCAAAAAGTACTACATTATTTTATGTGTACTGAATTATTTGGTTTTTGCCTAAATAATTCAAATCTGAGCTTTTATATTTCAAAACTTTACTATATAAATCACCTGGCACTTAAATAATTTTTGATTTTTACTAAAATAATTTCTGAGTTGCATTAAAATAATTTCTAATTTGAACTGAAATAATTTTAAATATTAATTTAGACTTAATATTTATTTTTATTTTCAAAAAAGCTTATTTTATTTTATTTTCCGTCCCTTTTATAAATTCATTGCGGCTATTTATTTAGAAATTAAAACAATTAAGAACTAGTTACTCAAAGATAGATCATCATGGCATGGCAAGGAAACTTCACAGTCAATTCCTCTGTTTCAGACTCTGATTAAAATAAAGATTTTTGATAATTATTATTATTTTTATTCTTATGTATGTATTACTATATTTTTTTTCTCTCAAAAATTAAATCACATATTTGTAATTATAATTTGTAATTTCTTATGTTTAAAAAAAATAAAGTTTTCGAAAAAAATAGTGCTTGTTGTATATATTTATCTAAAAATGAATTAAAATAGTTCAGGTCCAAAATTATTTTAGTACTTTTTAAACATTAATTTAATGCTTAGTAAAGATTATTTTAATGAAAAATAAAAATTATATTAGTGCTTATTAAAGAATATTATAGTGTAAGAATGTTATTTATAGTGCAACTTGTGATTATTTTAAGTGCAGAATGTATTTGATGCCAAAAAGTTTTCAGTGGAACGAAACAACATGTTGATTATAATGAATGCGATTGATTTAATGAAGAAGTTAACTATTTAAGAGTTCATAAATCTAATTCATAAAAGAATTTTATTTTTTTGTTTTTTTACTCTCAAAATTTTTAATTAAATTAAAGTACCGATAATTTTCTGGCCACAGAGTTTTTAATAAGTTTATTTTCACACAGAAAAATTGTCAAGGAACGTTTCGGGCCAGTATGGTAACAAGATCTCGGTGAGCATTCGGTCACAAAGCGAACCTTTATGATTGTTTACGATAGCTAAAATTTTGGTTTAAAAATTTTAAAACGAAAAAATAAATTATGAATAAATAAAAGTTAGAGAAAAGCGAGAGAACTAGATGATTTGTTTGTTGTCACAATTAATTACTTGAAATTTAGTATACGAGAATAATTAGTTTTCGTTTGTTTTATTTAATTAATTTTCAAAATATTTAAAAATTATCTATAACAATAAAAATTTAAAATTTATTGCTTTGTTTTTGCTGGTCTCCTATCTTTTGATTTTGAAGAAATGGTTGCTTGATTAACTTTGATGGAATGATTAGCAATTTCTGATTTACATTCAAAACTGCAATACGGAACCAATATTAATTTCTATTAATTTCTGAAGAAATAACTACAACTGCATCTTTTTACGGACTTACTTTTTATCCATATCTTACTTACTTAATCTTTATATTTGAGTTAATATCATACTTTTTTTAAAATGAATTTTAAATTATCTTATTTCTATACATAATTTAATTATTTTAGCAGAGATAAATTAAATTTAGCCTGAATAAATATTATTTTAATTTTTTATCCTTAACGTTGAGATTTTATCTTTTGACAAAAAATAATTAAAGCATATAAGTAATATTAAGTATTGAGTGTTATTCATGATAATTTTTTTTCTGCATGAAATTTTTTTAGTAAAGAAAAATATTTTAAAAATTTATTATGAACTTCAGTGTGTCATGTCCATGACGCTTCAAAAACCTTAATAAATTAAATCACTAAAAATACAAATATTAGAATTGGTAAGCTGATAGACATATTTTTAATTTATATCGTTTAACGATCTTTATTTTCAAATTCATTAAACTTGATAAACAAATCAGTTAAAATATTTAAAATTAAAAATATATATTTTTTTAATTTTATTCAAGTAAAAGCATAGTTCTACCCTTCAAAAGTTGTCTATAGAAAAATTGCGACTTGGTTGAGTGGAATATGTGTTAAAATTTTTTAGTTCTTATCAATAAATATGTACATTCTTGTTTTTTAAAACAAATTTAACAAAATTTTGATCAAGCAATAAAATTTAGTTTATTTTTTTTTCAAAGTTAAACAAAAATTTTTATTTTTCCTATCACAAGCATTCATAAGATATCGTGTTTATTTTACAATCTTAGATGGTAAATATTCTATTTCAAGATTCCATTTTTGAATTTTTCATAATTTGCCTTCTTAACTAAAACTCAATTTTAAAATATCTTAAATATTTTACTTAAAATATAATTCAAGATGGCTTTTATTAATAAAAAAAAATTAAATAAAATTTAATTTTTAAAAAATCCATTTCCGTTTTCACATATTATGCTCGACACGTTTAGCATATTTTTAAAATTAAATCTTTTTGTTGTGATCGTAATTTAAAAATTTTCAACTTGGAGAAAAATTACTCAGAGCAACGAAAATTAAAAATTCGTGCATACGAAAATTATAAACTTGAGCATTTTTTATTTTATATTGAAAAAAGTATTGGCTCGAAAAAAATCTCTATTTTAACTTAAAAATTTTTAATTTTATTTGACTCAAATTCATCATTGTTCAGAGTAAAAAAAAATACAAAAAATGGATATTTTTACTGGCGGATTGGGTTTACTGATACTTGCTTGTGCAATATTGTACTACTACACCGGGTCTGTGGCAGCCAAAGTAAATGACCAGAACTTTAACAAATTTCAGCGTCTTTATCTGGTTGTTTATCTTCTGGCCATGAGTAATTTTATTCTAATCTAAAATACTGAAAATTAAAATGCTTAAATTTGGCTTTTAGTGGGAGATTGGCTGCAAGGACCTCATGTCTATGCTTTGTATGAAAGTTATAAAATGACCAAGCATCAGATTGAAATTTTGTTCATTGCAGGTTTCGGCTCGAGTCTTTTTTTTGGAACCATTGTGGGTTCTTTTGCGGATAAATAGTAATTTTTTGCCCTCAAAATTAAATATAAATAAAAAATTTAATTTAAAGTGGTCGTAGATTCAACTGTATTCTCTACGGTGTTCTCTACAGCATAGGCTGTGTTACTAAACACTTTAATAACTTTCACATCCTGATGTTCGGCCGCCTACTTGCCGGAATAGCCACCTCAATCTTGTACAGTGCCTTTGAGTCATGGTTGATTTATGAACATAAACATGTAGGTTTCTTTTCACAAAATTTAATAAAAAGTCTTTATTTTTGTCCAAGCGAGGCTTTGAGGAATCAACTTTGGGAACCATCTTTGCCAATGCTTACTTGGGAAATTCAGTAGTGGCCATTCTTGCCGGAATAATAGCCCAATTGGTGGCCAACACATTCGGCTATGTGTAAGGCTAATAAAAATTAATTTGGGTTAATTTTTAAATTATTTATCTAGAGCGCCTTTTGACACATCTTTGCTGGTTTTGGTCCTAATGGTTGTTTTGATAGTAACCAATTGGTCAGAGAACTATGGCGATTCACAAGCTCATCTGAAGCAATCATTTTTGACCGCATTCGACACAATCCGCAGCGATACCAAAGTTCTTTTGCTTGGAGTGATCCAGTCTCTATTCGAAGGATCAATGTATGTGTTTGTGCTTGAGTGGACTCCAGCTCTGACCGTAGATACAAGCGCTGACAAAGAGGACTCATCCAATCCGCCGATTCCGCATGGTTACATATTTGCGGCCTACATGGTTGCAGTGATGATAGGTGCAAATTTGTTCAAGATTTTGTCAAAATACCAAGAGTGCGAAAAATTCATGCGAGTTGTTCTTTTGATTTCGGCAGTATCACTGGCAGCGCCATTCCTTGTTCCAGGCAACCAAATTCTCATATTTTCAGCATTTATTCTCTTTGAAATTTGTGTGGGCATATTTTGGCCATCTATGGGAACGATGCGCGGTCGTTATGTGCCCGAAACAGCTCGGTCAACTCTCATGAATTTTTTTAGAATTCCACTCAATTTGATTGTGGTGGTCATTTTGTCCAAGGATTTACAATTAAGCATCATTTTCCAATTTTGTGTTGGATTTTTGTTTATTGCGGCCGTTTGTCAGTTCTTTTTGCATAAGTTAGTTGAGCAAAAAAAAGAAAATAAAGTTTCTTTGGAAAGCAATTAATTAAAGGAAATATAATATCATGACACATATTAAAATAAAGGAGAAAACTAGCATTAACAATTCTAAATTAATTATTTCAACCTACAGAAATTTTTAAAATTTTTATTATTTGATAAAATTTTTTTAATCTTATTTTGATTCAATAAATGAACTAGATACCACAAAATTTTGAGATTTTTCATCGTTTTAAAGATTGTAAAATGCATTAGATTTTAGATGTTACTATTCTATAAGAACATTTAATTAACTAATATACATTTAATGATTACAAAGTTAAATTTTTTTAAAACAAATTAGCTATTTTTTTGGTATCAAAATATCTACCAGGATTTATACCGAAAAAAAGATCATCATAACAAATTATTTTATTATTTTATTTTATTTTTTTTTAAATCGATTTATTCATAAAATAAAAACTGGCGTTTCGCTTTTGATTCTTTTTTGCTGTTAAAATTTATTTTAATTTTTTAATTTAAAATAAAAAATTTTGATTTTAGCTGAAATTTTTTAATTTATATTTTAAAAATTTAAATAATTTCGAATATTTAAAGTAAAAGAATTATTACTAAAAAATTATGCAAAAACACTAATTTATTTATTTCATAAAGAATTTTCTATTGCCAAAATTAAAGTTACAAGTTTTTTAAATTTTTTTTTTTGAAAAAATTTTCCATTTAAATGAATTCTTCCATTTTTTTTTATTTTTTTAATAATTTAATAATAATTTTTTTACATTTTAAAAATATAAAAATGAAGCAATCTAATATTTAGTACAAAAAGTCTTTCCCAGTCTTTTCTCTTTCTTAATAGTTGAATTCCTTCGACTAATGAAAGTGTTAGCTCTAAAAAGGAAATAAAATTCTCAGTTCTTCATCATCTTATCTGTTATGTTAATAATTATGTTATTTCATCTTATCATTTTTAAGATTTTACATAAAAGGACAAAATTATAAAAATATTCAAATTAATAAAAGTAGATAAAAGTTTTTAAAAGAAGACATATATTTTTTTTATTATCTTTGTTGAAAAAAATATATATATAAAAAAATCAAGAAAAAAATACCTTGAAAAAAAACAAACAAACTAATTAACATTATTTTCTTATTCTTTTTGACAGCCTTTAAAGTCAAAACAAGTCGAATTTGATTACTGACATTAATGATTGAATTATTTACACTTTGAATCGTACTTGAAACCTCTTGTTGAACTTGTTGTGGAATTAATTTTTTTATTTATCTATTTGAATTTACCTAACCTACTTCAGAAAATCTACATTAAAAAATAGTTAATCAAAAGTTGAATGTCTGTATCTAAAGAGTTATTTGACTTTGATGGACAGATAGTTACGTTTTGTCTAATGCACTCAAAAATACTAGATGTTAATGAATTAAATCTTATCGTCTCAATAAATGAAAGTTTAGAAAAAAGATAAAGTTGATCAAATTTTAAAATCTTAAGAACTTTTAAGACCCCCGACATGTGGCAAGTATAACGAAGGTTGAACATTTGTCTTATTAAATTGTTTTGATTAATATTTAATGTATTAATCGTTGTTTTATTAAGTGTAACTATTCCCAGACCATACGTAAATTGTGATAAACAATAAGTTTTATAAATAAAGGTTTTAAGAGATGGAGTCAGTAACTAATTTTCCCGACTAATTTGATGGAGTCAGTAATTACGTTTAATTCAATTTTTTATTTCTCAAATATTCTTCTCTTATAATTAAAAAAAAAAGTAATATTAAAAATAAAAATAATTTAATTTTTTTTCTAAAAGAAAAAAATTTAAATTTAATTGAAGATTTACATTTTTTCATTTTATATAATTAAGGAAGAAAATTTGAGAAATAAAAAATTGAATTAAACGTACCATTTTATTTAGAATTTAGAATTTACTTTAAATTTTTTTTATCATATTTGTGGCACATACGCTTGGTACGACCGGTTCATTCGCTCCGGTGGTTCGGTACGGTCGGTTCGGTACGGTACGGCGCCGTTTATAGTACGGATCTAGGTCGCGACAATGTTTTTAAAGTACCCACTATATTTTTGAGTTTCCTAGGATAAGAGCATTTTTGTATGGTTTTCTCTCTTGGCGAAATTTTTATTTTATGCTTGACATTTCTTTTTCAAAGTATTTCAGCAAATTATTCCTAATTACTGACCATTTAACTTAAATAAATCTCTAAAGTTAACATTCATTTTAAGATTAATTCTTTTAAACAAATTTAAATAAAATCAATTTTTATTTTTAATCTGTTTTTATATGCTATTTTAAAAAATCATTAATCTATCATTAAATAAATAAAAAAAGTTTTAATTCGATTCTTTCAAGGATAGTTTGTTGAAGCATTCACAGCCTTAACAACAGCTTTGCCGGTATTGTCTCCTTTGAAAAGACCTAGAAATGCTTCCTTCATGTTCTCAAAGCCAGTATAAACTTGTTCTTTGACTTTTAATTTATTTTCTTGAATCAACTTGTTCATTTCGGTGAAAGCTTGAGGCCATTTTTCATAAGACGAGTATACCATAAATCCATATACAGTAAGCTCGTTCATCAAAATAGATATATTGGTTGCATCGACTACAAAAAAAAAATTCAAAAAATTTTTTTTTCGGATTTTTTTAGCAAAATACATTTCTTTGGCTCTTTGTCATTATAATTTTGAATTGAACCACATACTAAGATACGTCCATGTTTTTTCATATGCTTATTTATAATTGTGTGATAATAATCGCCGCCGGTCTTTTTTTAAAAATAGTTAAAAATTTCTAAACTAAAATTTAAAATTTCTCACATTATCAAAATAAATATCTATTCCTTCGGGAGCCACTTTGGACAAGGCTTCGCTAAAGTTTGTGTTTTTGTAATTAAAAACATGATCGAATCCTAGTTCATCTCGGCACCATTTGAGTTTGTCTTCACTTCCGACAAAGCCGACTACTTTGAGACCCTGAGCTTTGGCCAATTGTCCCACTACACTTCCCACGGCTCCAGCAGCCGCAGTCACACAAACAATCTCATTTGGCTTTGGATCACAACGCTTCAATCCAAAATAAGCTGTTGCTCTAAAAAGTTATTTTAAAAAAAATTTAGATTGCTTTTTTTTCTAAAGTACCCTGGCATTCCAAGGATTCCCAAAGTATATGACAAGGGCGTCGAGCCGATATCGAATCTAATTGGGGTTAAATTATCTCCTTTGGAAATAAAATGTGATTGCCATCCTACATTAGCCAAAACCAGGCTTCCGATTGGAAATTCTCCATTTTTAGTTTTTATAACTCTTAAAAAAAATATAATTTTTTTTTTTTAATTTTGACTTTTACTAAAAGGCTACTCAGCAAGTTGTTCGCCGATCATTGGGTTTCCCTCTGCATTCGGAAAGAGTCTAGAGAATTAAATGGTTTATTTAAATTAGCTGAATAATTTAAGTAACCTCATGTATGGATCGACTGAGAGATAGACCGCTTGGCACAACACCTCTAAATTAAAATTTTAAATAAATCCAAGTAAATTTTGTTTAATTAGTACCATTTGGCTGAAGTTCTTCTGGCAAATCGTACTCGACTAGCTTAAAATTTTCGTCGTTGGCCTGGCCAGAAAATTTTTTTGCTAGAATCCATTTTTGTGCTTTCATTTTCAAAAAAGAATTTGAAATTTTATTTTTATTTTCTAAAGTGTGTTTTTATATAAAAATTGAAAGAATTTTTCAACCACACGTTTTTCTAGCTTAAATTAATTATTCAATTTACCTTTTAAGTTAAATCAAAAATTTACAAATTATTCATTAAGATTTAATTTTAATTCTAGAAGATAAAGCATTTTCGCATAAATTTTAATTTGCGTTTTTAATTAAGTGAATGAAAAAATCTAGAAAAATTCATTTTTTCTTGATAAACATTTTAACTTTGAAAAATCAAAACAACATTTGTATTTATTCCCTTTACATTTCAAAATAATATAAATTTTAAACTTCTATAAAAATTACTAATTAAATAAATAGATTACTAAATATGCTTTTTTTAAATCAAATCTTAAATCATTCATTTTTTCGTAATTGAATTCTTATGATTCATTGGTTTTAGTGTGCCATGTTAAAGCTGTTTCCTTTTGATTCATTATCTAAATGTACTGTTTCATGTTTTAATGCTGCACTATAATCATAATATTTATCAAAGGCGCACTAAAAACAGAATATTCATTTCATAACTCTATATTAAAAACTTAATTTAAATTTAAATCAACTGTCAAAAAAATCCCAGTTTAAGAATATTTTATTAAAAGCAGATAATTTACTTTTATGGCGGATTAGTTTATTTTTAAAAAGAAAATAATTATTTTATTTAACAAAAATAAAAAATTAAATTAATAGTGACTTTCAATGGTTTCTGACCAATTTCAAATACATATATATTTGATTTGTTTTCAATTGTGCAAGGTCCAGTCCTGTTTATCTCTTAATAAAGAAAATTTATCTGTAAATTCAATTATCTATTTTTTTAATTAATTTTTTTTTTCAAATTGATTAATTAAATTAATTTAAAAAACAAACTATTTGAAAGGATATATTTTCCGGGTTAAAATTTTGCAGTTTTGATCTATCAACTAAAAATTCAAAGAGAGCTGATTTTAGAAAGGTGGTAGCTTTACTTTTGCTCGATTCTGTTTTAATCTTTAATCAAAATTTTTAAAAAAATAATTTGTTTAAAATTATTCTCTTACATCTTTTTATTTAATAACCAATTATTGGTTTTGTGAAATTCAGTACAAAATGATAAAAGGAACAGAAAAAAATGTAAAAATATTGAATAACTTTTTTTCAAAGGCTCTGTAAATGCAACAAAGTGCAACATTCAAAGTTGCATCATATCAAAGACTG
>QEOQ01000640.1:1918936-1932104 GCA_010279815.1 Brachionus plicatilis | reverse complement strand
TCAACCTGACTGAGACAAGAATGACCATAGTGGATTATGGCATCAGCATTGTAGTGTTCAGCAGCGACTGTATCTACGCAGCAACTTCCATAAGAAGTGTCAGCCAGAATAAAAAACGTGCTCTCAGGAAGAGATTTTTTCAATTTCGAAACTTTCTTTTTAAAATAAATTGATACTTAAGCATAAGTATTTTCAAACTATGCTTTTTTTTATAGTTTTAAAAGCTTTTTGAGCATTAGTTACAATTTAAAATTCAAAAAATTAATTTTAAAGCAGCACTTAAATTTAAATCTACAAAAAAAATTTAAGCTAGTTTTATTTTTTTTCGATACCTAAATATTTAAAACTTGATTTTTATCACCTCTAATTACTAATTAAATAATTTTTTGAAGTCAAATGAGTTTTGAAAAAATTTAATTTTCCGATTAATTTAATTTATAAACTATTTTTCAGGTCTTGATTTTTTGCATCTTTGATGACCTCTGTTTTACCTAGTTACAATCAGCTCGTTTAAATTAAACTTTTAAATTTTTTCATGTCCCTCACTTAAACCTGAACTTTAATATTTGATATTTTTATTTCTTTAAGGAATAAGAAAATATTTTTTTTTCTAATTTTTTTATTTAATAGGCTCTGATTCATATTCTGCCGCAATTCCTTTAGTTCCTTCAATGGCTTTTTCGACTTCAGTTTGGCCCAATTTTTGTTCAAGACCAGTCCATGATCTATTCTTTAAAATATCCTTGGCAGCTAATGTAGAAACTGTCCAAGCTCTGTCCCGATTGACGACTGCAGTTTCTTTAGCATCCGCAGATTCCTCCTTTTTAACAAGCCTGCTTCCACCCGTGACCAAAGACACATCTGCCTCTTGGTCACTCAATTTTAGTGGAATATAATGCAAACTATTCTCCAGCAATTGCTGATAATCAACTACATATTCATCCCCCCATAGACGAGCGCAATTAAAAGCCATTTCCAGCTCATAGACATTTATGATCGGCTTGTTCAGCTCTTTTGAATCAATGAGACTATTTTCATTACAGGCCACCAGCACGTATGTATCCACTTCCATAAAATTATTCAGCTTGGGACAATTTAATTTTCCGATCAAAAATGAATAGTATCTTCGTTGAGCTTTTTGTAGAATTTTAGCCACGTGATTTATTGCATCTTTATACTTGGCAACTGACATTGTTCCGATTAGAATACCAAATATGCTTGAATCCTTGGCTTTCTCGATCAAATAGTAGCGTTTCATCAACTCCCTATTTGTTTGATTGAACATAACTTCTTCACATTTCCCACAGTTGTATTGATAAAAACGATTTTTATTAAAATAAAATAAAAAACAATTTTTGAGAGCTGTTTTATTGCCTATATAAAAAAACGAATAAGAATCCGAACTATTTTTCAGGTCTAGGGGTAGCTGTCTTGAAAAATGAATCTTTAAATCTTGTCCATTTTCTCCGGGAAGAATTAATTTTGATACAAAAACATCTGAATTTTCTTTGAATTTGTAATTTATTTTCTCATAGAGGTAATGATAAGATACATCGTAGAGAATGATCAATTTGTGACCAATTTTTTCTACCTGGGTGAATATTGTGATGATGTCAAGAGGACTTTTGTCGAACACTAGCAAGGTTGGTATATTTTCAACCTGACTGAGACAAGAATGACCATAGTGGATTATGGCATCAGCATTGTAGTGTTCAGCAGCGACTGTATCTACGCAGCAACTTCCATAAGAAGTGTCAGCCAGAATAAAAAACGTGCTCTCAGGAAGAGATTTTTTCAATTTAGAGCTAATTTTTATGGAATTGTTCAAATGTTCGTCTGGAAATTGAAGAGCTATGCGCTTAAACCCGTTGTCCAACACCCATTTAATTGATCTTTCTATATCAAAATAAAAATCTATGTCATCTATGTTCGATATACTCAAACAATCGATTTGTTTTTCGATTGTTTGGGAAGGATTTGTGCTAAACGCATCGACCATTTTAAGTTTTTTTTTTCTTTTAAAATTCAATTTTATTAAATAAAAAATTAAAATTTTTAAAGCAAATAAAATGTATCCTGTGTTCAGTTAAAGTTTATTTTTTTTTGTCTTTTACAAGTCAAATTTTAAGCTTTGTTAAATTTAAAAAAATTTAAATATCAAATTTAAAACTGCGTATTTTTGTAAATTTATGGTCAAAAGTATTTCAACGAGTTTAAATTTTTTTTAAAGATTCATTCGACAAAACTGAAGAAAAATGCAAAATTTAAAATCTTGTGAAGCACCAAATTTGGCAGTGTAAGCTTAGTGATTTGGAATTTTTGTACTTTACTTTAATTTTTTTTTAAAGTATCTACTGTCAGCCACACTCGGGTGAGTTCAGGCACGATCTATTGAGTTGCTGTAACAGTTGCTCTGATTGTATTACTGCTCATTTTTGTCCTAATTTTTATGCCTATTGTGCTTCACAAGATGCTGGTGAAGGCACTTTGATGTCTTGCTTTCAATGCTTCACTTTTCCACTTTGCCTATGCTGTCTGAGAAGTGCAGCACGCGGAAAAAAGTCTATAGATGGTAATATTTTCTTGGACTGTTGTGCATCTTACTGTAAGTTATCTTATAAAAATTTTAATTTTTTCTGTAAATTTTAATATCAATTTTTATTTTTTAACAGTTTGTCCATTTTGTACAATAATTCAAATCAGACGTGAATTTAGAAGCTAAATTAAATCAAGATTTTGTTTTTTTTTTAAAGTTTTTCAAATTGTTCCATTATGTAAATTTTGATTTTTAATTTGCTAATAAAAATTTAATTTGTTAATTAAATCTTCTTTTAAATAATATACTACCAAGTGCTGATTTAACTATAATAGTTAACTAAAAGTTCCTGTTAACAGAATTCATTTTTTTCAATTTTTTTGCTAAGTATTATATTTGACTTATTAAAAAAAATTAGATCTCTTTACCATTAAGAAAAGTATGCCCCGATTGCACTTCAACAAACAAAATTTTCAAAAAAATGGAAATTGTTCTGTCGATTGATTTATTAGCTCAATAATTCAAGTTAGTTTCAAGGGTAGAAATTTCATTTTTTTTGTTGGGAGTTAATCAAAATCTTTAAAAAAGTATATTTTTGGTGTTCTTTTAGAAATGTATTTAATTTAAATTAATTGTCAACAAAAAAATATTTTTTTTTAAAATTCATTTATTGCTTTAATTCATCCGTAAACATCGATCTATTAAAAACTCCCTCAGGCTCTTCCAAAGTAAGATTGTAAAGGCCAGTATTTACAATATGCTGTTTGGCCACGTTACATAAGCTCTAAAACAGAATAAATTAAAAAGTATCGAGAAAAAATTTTCTATTACTTTAAATGTCCGAGGTTCGTAGATAGCTAAATCATTCAAAACAGCATGATTTAAATGAATATTTTGCTTTAAAAATAAAACTATAATTTAAATATCTTAATTTTTTTTTTATAAATTACTCTTGTTAAACTTTCAGTAAATTCAAAATATTTAATTCCATGTTCTTTGCAAGCAGCATCGATTCTAGTTTGCCATATCTAAAAAAAAATTTAATATTTAGAAAAAAAATAAAACTTAAATGCAAACCTCTTTGTATAAAAGACCTTTCATTTTTCGATTACGGGTGGCATGAAGCCAGGCCTTGTGTAATCTTTGGACGGCTAATTTGTAGCATCTTCGGTGTCTACCATAATAATGCTTAATTAAAAATGGTAATATTGCATCAAATATTGGCAAAAGACCTACCCATGTAAATCTAAACACTTGCATTCTCTTGTATATCCTATGTGGGCCATGAATGTAGCCAAAACGGTTCAGTGTATTTGTTAAATGGACCATTTTTAAATATTTTAAATCAAAATTTTGAAATATTCTGCTTTTGTACTTTATTTGTTTTTTTTTTTTTTATTTTAAATTACCATATGCATTAATTTATTTCAGTAAAGTTTATTGGCGTATTTATTTGTCTTAATTTTAAAAAAAAAACAGTCATTAAACACAATTATTCCACTGGATCTACTGGTGTGATAATATTTCAATCTTTTAATTCTATTAATTTTTGTTTAAATAAATATTTTAATAATTGATAAATAATCTGTCAAATTAATGTTGCTTGTTTTCATTTTAATTCTCATTAACATTTTTTGAATTGATTATAACAAGACTTATTGGCAGGCATATCTTTAAATGGGAACACAAATTATTAATTAAAAATATTGGTAAAATGAAACAGAAATTTTTATTTTTTAAAAAATTATAAATGAACGTTAAATTAAAAATTTACTAAATCTATTAGGTTTAATATATTTTAAATTCTTTTGAACGCTAATTTTCCTTTACATGACTAAAAAATCTCTCTTTAATAAAAACAATTTTTTGAAACAAACTCCTTAACATGGTAAAAAAATTTAACCGGGTTTCCTATCTTTTTTATTGAAAATTCTAAAATAGTCACCCGATTTCTGCGAATTTTTTCAATTACCCTTTTACCTCTTGCGGTCAATTTTGTGAGGTCCTTAGGATTTAAAGCGGTTAACCCGATTACATCTAAAATTGTATATAATTACCCCGAAATTTAACCTATAAAGAATTTTAACCTCTTTTACCCGTTTAATCCATTAAGCTTTAAATAATCTTTAATTTTTCAATAAATTTATTAAGCGATTACTTACTTGATTATTAAGTTTTTACGATTTGGAGTAATTTTTTTGACTAATCGGGTTAAATTTTTTTTACCCTTTTAGGTCTAAAAATTAAACCCATTTCATATATCATAAAGAGCATATCCTAAAATTCTGAAAATATTCCCATAAACTTCACGAAATTCAAAACTTTAGTGCTATCTGAATTTCACATTTTTGACTCAAAATTCGTAATCTACGTCCTCGAAAACCAAAAAAATTTATTTGGGGGGGCTAAAAAAAATAAAAAAAAGCTAAAAAAAAGTTTTCTTCTAGTTTAAATTGTATCTCCTCCGAGGGATCAATTGTGACCCAACTTTTTTTTTTATAAAAATCTAGACAAAATTCTGAACAAATCTGTGGTTTTACTTTTTTACTTTATTGCTTTATTTTTCTTAGAAAATCTCTTCAAATCATGTTTTAATTGTGTATTAATATCATTTGTGTATTAATATTCTATTGATATTTTTTTCCTAAATTTTAGTAAAAACTTACCTTAGTATAAATAAAATTTCGTGAAAAATGCCTAAAAAATCAAAATATAATTAATCTCGGGTTAGTAACTTAGGAGTTTTCGTCTATTTATCTATGATCACCATCTCTTCTTCTGGGAAAAAGTCTTGATTTTCCGATTCATCAAATTAACACGAGATAGATTATATTTTGATTTTTTAGGCAATCGAATAGTGGAAATGGACTATACCTTTAGTTATACTAAGGATCTCTAAAATCGTTTCTACCGAATTACTAATTCGAGACTTTTTCACCTCATTAAGCGTAATCAAACTTTATGAGAAATGTTAACATCTTTTTTTTGAAAATATCTTTGAAAATGAAGGAGATATGGCAAATTGAAGTTTCAGATCAAATTTTAAGATCAAAACGATCATTTAAAATTTAAAACTTAATTAATCTAATAATTTTTAAGAAATAAATAGTAAACATTAATAGACATGTTATGTCTAATAATGGTTCATTATCAATTTAACATCAAAATGATTGATCTCTAATTTATTTAACAAAAACAATCAATAATTTTAATAATTAAGGTTAAGTTAATTCACAAATTCAAATTTATAACTTTTATATCCATTCATTCAAACTCAAATAATTTTATTTTTCCACTTAAATAAATTTAAAATTTAAAAACAGTGAATTTTTTTGTCTTTAAAAGTAAATTTTCATTAAAATCAATTAAAATATTTAAACCTATTAAAGTTCAATAAAAAGGAACATTTTAAAATTTTAAATATGAAAATAAACTTGACATGACATGTCAAGTAATTGCTTTGGAAAAAATTTATTTTTTCTGTATTATTAAAAAAAAAATTACAATTAATATTTTGATCTTTTGATATTGATCTCAAACTTCAATCTGCCGGAGATATAGCAGTTTTCAAATTGTACCACCGAATTAACACCTACCCCTTTAGACGTCGTTACCATATAAAATTACTTTAAAAATAATGATTGATCCTGAACAGATAAGAGTTAAGATAAGAATTTATCTGCTAATGAAATAGACATTAAATTTGGCAATCAAATCGACAACTCAATAGTATTTTGAAATTAAATGTAAAACTTCCAATACCAAATTTAAAAAAATTTTTGTTCTAAATGTCAAAAACTTCTTGTGTAAATGAAACAGAGTGAAACAATTTTTGTCATGCTTCGGAATCCTGCAAAATTTGTGCAAATTTTTTTCTTAATACTTTTGAATAGGGTGCAATTTCGCAAACTTGGACAGTAGCTGAAAAAAAGTTGTTTCACTCTGTTGTTTCATTTACAGAACAAGTTTTTGGCATTTAGAGTTATAGCTAAAGTTATAATTTTATTTATTTTTATATTGAAAGTTTTGCATGAAATTTCACAATGCCATAAATTATGAGGTCGTCAAAAGTATTGAAAAAATAAATAAATTCACCAAAAAAAACTCACAGTATCAAAAATGGAATTAAAGGATATAATAAATGTTTCATTGATTATAAATGTCCAGCTCGAATGCATCTCCATTGTATAAAAATTTCATGAAAACATAAAATTTCTTGTTCTATTAGACTTAATTTTATTCTTATTTAAAAAAGTTTTTTCGGTATTAAAGACTATTTAAAAAAAAAAAAAAAAATAATTTTACTTATGCGAAAAATAGTTCAAATTGGCACAAATAATTTTGAGCCCGATTATAAGATTACTTGGAAGCCTCAAAGTAAATCAAAATGCGAAAGAAATTTGGGAATTCACATATAGAATGATTTAAACAGCTAAAACAAATAGAAACCTGGGTATAACTAAGAAAGTATTTAAGAACCCTTGGAGCGAAGCTATCAGATTATTGTACCTGAAGTATTGCATGGTGCCTTTATTTGGAAAAAGAATTAAAATCTTCAAAATTTTTATCTTTAATGGAACCTAAATCTCCAATCTTTGACTTTTGACTAACTCTGGATGCGCATAGCATATAATTTTTTGATAAAACTAAAAAACGGAAGCATATTATTTATATTTTGGAAATTGGAAAATTTTCATATTTTTATAATTTTTGTTAACTTATTTTCAAATTATAAATTAAGAGAGTGATTTAAATATAGTTCTAAATAAGACATTTTCTTGTTTTTTTATTTGTTCTATTTGATGAGTCAACTCGCAACAATAACAAAAAGCCAAGTTTTAGGTTTAAATTATTTAAAATTTAAAAAATAACAAAAAAATAACTTATTCTTAAACAAAGCCCTTTATATTGTTATATTGAAATCAGTCATCTCAAACTATGATTCTCATATCTGATATCTACTTTTTTTTTAATTCATAACATAAAATTGATATTGATAACTAAATTTATAAATTATTTTATTTAAAATTTTTATTTAGATAAAATAAACTAAAATGATTTTGTGCTTATGTTAAAAATAATTATTTTATTAAATAATTTTCGGTAAACAAAATGGAAGCATTCAGTTTCTAGTTGAATTAATTACAGTCAAAAAACTGAATCAGAGGTAAAAAAATCTTATGGAAAAACATTTAAATGGTAAACAAAGCTGTTCAAAAGTCAAAGCTTAAAGTCAGAACCGGGAAAAGTCAAAGTCAAGTCAAAACTTTGACTCTGATTTTTTTTTTATTTTTAAAAGTCTTGACTTGGACTTTAATTTTAGTGATTTAAACTTGAACTAGGCCGCCACAATAACTGGCTGGAACGGCAACCCATTATTCAGGATCACGGCCACGAGATTTTTTGCCGTTCCTATTGTGGCGGCCTACTAAATAAGAACCCAAAATTTGGACTTTAAAAGAAAAAAAATTCTTTGGCCCGGACTTTACAAGAAAAAATAAAATTCAAATTCCAGACTTGACTTTGACTTTTTACCAACTCTGGTGGTAAAGAAGATTATATCAATTTTTGACTCATTTAAAATATTAATAGTTAAAATTAGTAAATCTTACAAATTCAGTTCAAAGTAATTTTATTTAATGACTGATAAATCAATTATTTTAGTTTTTTAAGTAATTTACGGCAACATTTAAAAAATAGAGATTGAATTACTAAATCAAAAAAGTATTTTTCCCAAAGGTTTATAATTGGGCTTTTAATATCACTTTGATTTTTGATTTTAATATAAAAAATAATAAACTTTGATCTAATGGTCATTTTAGAATTTATTTACATTCTAAATCTTAGAGACAAAATATATATCAATTTATCTATTATATTAGGTTTTCTGGTCATTAAATTTATAATTGATGATGGTCGAGGTTGAATTTCAGATTGGAATTGGGTGGACGTGGAATAAGAACGGTTTGACGAAATTCCAACTATTGATTCACTTTTAATGTTAGATTGGATCGATGGCATATTTTTTCGACTCCCGGATTTGCTAACTCCTAATGCTTCTCTAAATTGGTTATCACAGACCACACATGTCGTAAAGCTTAATAAAAAATTTTATTTACTTTAAATAATTTTTTTTCATACTCTGTTTGACTGGTGAAATTTAAGGCACTTCTTTCAAGCTCGAATCTAATTTTTTTTACCCGTTTGGGATGACACTTTAGAATAAAATTAGAATTAATTTATATTTATATTAATTAATAAAAGGTTATACATTTTGACAGTATTCATCTGTAGCAATTGCTTTTTTAATGGAGCTTGGAAACCAAATAGCGTTTTTGCACCTCGGAAACCTTGTGCATCCAATAAAAAAACCTTTATTATTCTTTTTTGCTGGTAGTACCATATTTGATTTACATGGACATTCAAAAATTGTAGGAAAATTCTGAGCTTTTTATTTTTAATAATTTACTAAATTTTATTTTAATGTGCAAAATAAATAAAGTTGTACTGTCGTAATATTTAGACAAAGCTTGATCGAGCTTTTCTACATTTGCTTTAGCATTATAAAAGCAATCTTTATAAGCCTTAATTTGAGCGTCCAGAACCACTAAAATTTTCTTCATAATTTAAATTGTTATATTTTTTGTAAAAAATTAATACTTACATTTTTGGCTTTTTTTACCTATAGATATACTTAAAATAACAATTAATTTTTTGAAATAATAACATGTTTAAAACAAACTCATATAGATCTTTTTCCAAATTTGCTCTTAATGTTGGCTTTGACATCGAATAGCCTATTGAATCATAGCCTTTTTTAATCAAAAAAATAGATATTCTAAATAAAATTGAATTATTTAAAAAAAAAATAGTTAAGAAAAATTTTAATCATCTAAGTCTTCATATAATAATGAAGCAGAGTCAAATTAAAAAGCAGTTATCTTCTAAGTTTAATTTTCAAAAATTTAAATAACTTAAAAATACTAAAATCAAAATGAAAAACTTGTATATCTTTACCTAAAAAAAATATTTAAAAATATTTACAAATAATTTTTTTTCAAATAGAAGTAAAAAAATCATGTAAAAGGTTTTGAATTTTTTTTAAAAAAAAAAACAATTTGAATGCTATAAGCATGACTAGCTTGTTAGTTATTAAAGATGTGTTGAAAAAATTTCTGAGGGTCCCGAAAAAACAATCTCTTTAGAAAATTCTTCCATATATTCTTATTTTTGCGTTCCCTTACATTATCTTTAATAGATTTTTTTGTTCAAGAAATTTTTATAATTGAAATCTTTGTTTTCATCTAATTCAAACTTTTCAGTATTTTCTTTTAAATTGCGGTGTTGAAGTTTGGAGCAAAAACTGTTGCAAAATATGTTTTATTAAATTTAACACCAGTTTTAATTTAATTTTTAGCAATTATTTTAAAAATAAATGCTAAAATTTTTTAAAAATAATTTTTTAAACCTAAACAAAAATAAAAAAAAATAAAAAATTTCTTATATTTAAAATTATAAATCGAATATTGATAGAAGCTGTACTGAATGTTAAGTTTTTTTAACTTTTTTTTGAATTTCATGTTAAAAATTTTTCAAAATTATCATTTAATTTTTAAATTAAAGAAACGAATTTTGCTTTGCTTTAACTTTTTTTGCTCCAAACTTCACCGCCGCTTTTAAATCTAAATTTTATTAAACATCCAAAATCAGATATAATTAAAATTGTTAAAATTAAAACTTTTAATGAAAAAAAAAAAATTTCAATTTACCCTCGACAAGACCAAGACCAAGTACAGTAGGAACGAATAAGTTTCGCTCAATTCTTACATAACTTCTTTTCTTTATTGTCTCAATATGTTCTGCAAGAGTAGAGTCAGTTCCGATTCCATGTTTTTCCATCAGATCAATTAGATCAGCCTCCGTCAACAATCGAGGAGCTTGGGTTATTCCTTTGTTAAGCTTAAATCATCTTTTTTGACTTAAGATTAGAAATTGAAAAAAAAAATACTTGAATCGACTTAGGTGAAAAAGTTTGTCCACGTTCAAATTCTGGAATTTTTTTATTAACCCATCTCTCATACGGATAAACATCCAAATAATTCCTCTCCAAAACCATTAAACCAGAGGCTGTAAATTTTTCATGACTGACATCAATTGAGACAGCTGTTTCTGAGCCTTTAGCATCCTCGGAACAACATGCTAAAAAGTTGCGTACAATTAAATCATAGATTTTTTTCTCTTTACCCTTTTATAAAAACAAAATTTATATTTATTCAAAAAAAGGCGTCTTACCTTTAGATTATTAGTGTATTTGGTCGGATATATAGGGGGATGACTTTGATCGGATTTGGTTCCGTTTCTAGGATTTGGTCGATCTAGAATATTTTTGGCAAACAGTCCCCAATTTTGATCACTTGTTTGGCTCTCAATTATCCCGCGAAAATCAAATGTTTCAGCAAAAATGTTTGTCTCAGTTCTGGGATAACTTATTAAACCTTCTGAGTAAAGATTTTCAGCTATGGTCATGGTTTTTTTTGCGTTTATGTTTAATTTTCTGCTAGCCAATTTTAGCAATTCCTTTTTTAAAATTTTTAAATTAAAATAAAAAAAAATTTATTTATTACAATGGTGTTCAGAGCAACAGGTCTACATTTGTTTTTTGGTCTCCTGATCACAGATTGGACTGCAAGGCTTTGATGACTGATTAGTTTATTGAAAAAATTCCAACAATCTTGATAATCAAACATTCTCTCTTTGTCCCACAAAAATTCAACTTTTTGATTATCTTTTTCATCAAAAACACACACTTTCCAGAATGGTTTGGATACAAATTTTTCTCTTTGCTTGTATCTTTCAACCACAAATCCCAAAGTAGGAAATTGACAACTTCCATAGCTTATTAAGCTTCCAGTCAGTTGGTCTGGGAAAGCCTTGGTCAAGTGCAGTGTTTGAAATCTAGTGAAAGCAGCGCCCACTCGGAGATCAAGTTCTTTTCGTACTTCAACCGCGTCACTGGCCAAGCGGTTGGGTCTTTTTAAGTCGCAAATTGATTTGGCGACCGAAGAAGCTGTGATCTCTGAAAATGTGGCACGATAAACGTCTAAATTGCTGTGAACATTGGAACATGCCTCTATTATTTCATAGCCAATATTTTCTCCCTCTCTATCACAATCGGTCCAGATAATTAATTTTTGGCAAGATTGGACTTCTCTTTGCAGAGAAACCATTACTTTTTGGTATTTTTTCGGACAGACTCTTTCTATTTTGGCATCGAATAGCTCAATTGGGTCACAAGAATCCCAACGTTTGTATTTATTTGAAAATTCTAGGGATAACAAATGACCACTGACAGATGTCATTACCATTAGACAGTTTTGGTTAAATAAGTTGTACTCGAACTCGTAGATTTGATTAAATGGCGCAGCACTTTCTCTCTGTAGAAAAAATAAAAAAATAAAAAAAATAAAAATTTTAGTTGAATGGCATCTACCTTGCGGCTTGTTCCTTTGGATAGAAGAGAAGCAATTGATTTAGCAGCGTTGTTTTTTTCAGCTACATTTAGAATCTTTAGCATGGTTTGAAGAATTAATGTTTTTTTTTTGTAGAAATAAAAATTTGATAAGAAAATGGATTATAATTTTTTTTATTTAACGCTTAAAAATTCAAATTTACATTAGATTGAAATTTAAAAAAGTATCAAAATTAAATTTAGTTTAATAATGCATTGCTATGCTATTAAAAAGAAAGGGAAATTCTTGTTAGCTAAAATTTATGCTCAAATCGATTCTGATAAAATTTATTTTTTATCATGGGAGAAAATGGAAAAATTATTTGTGATACTTTTTTCGATATACAAAGATATTCCGCTTTTTAAGAACAATTTAGGTAAAAAATTGTAAATTTTGCTAAAATTTAGAGAAGTTAAAAATCTAAAATTTTTCAAGATGTCCTAAAAATTTTATAGCTTTAGCGTATTTTGAGTTGAGTGAGTTGATTATAAAATGTTGATCTAATGACTTTGTTTTGACTAATTTAATGATTAATATTTTTGTAAATTATAAAAAAATAATTAAAAAAAAACATCAACTTTCTAAACCACTAAAAGAACAAATTACAAAAGAATTTGCATTTGACCGCTTCATAGCTTCAATTTTCTCTTTACGATCTTTAAAATAGAAAATTTTTTATTTTTTTATAATTTAAAGAATTAAAAAGATTTTTTATCAAAATTAGCAAATTGAATTTTGAGCAAAATTTTTACTTTTGCACACAAATTGGTAGAAAAGATTGAGGACCATTAATTAATTTTATGGGCAAAATAAATATTTACTTGGCCGTCAACGTGACGAGACTCAAAGAAAAAACATCTTTTAATTTTATTTTAGCAATTTTTATCTAAAAAATAGGACTTTTTTCCAACTTTCGTGGCACTAAATCTATGAAAGTAAAATTTAGACATCTTGATTGAAAGCTTGGCCCGATGGAACAATGTAATACATATAAAATATCTATTTTGTTTTTGTTATTGTTCTAACAGTAAATTTTTGTCTAAAAAAATGTGACAAATTCTTAATGCTTAGTATTTTTAAGTTGATGCAAAGTTTGTTTAGATTTTTAGTCATGACCTGTTAA
>QEOQ01000640.1:1866766-1918515 GCA_010279815.1 Brachionus plicatilis | reverse complement strand
TCCAACTTTCGTGGCACTAAATCTATGAAAGTAAAATTTAGACATCTTGATTGAAAGCTTGGCCCGATGGAACAATGTAATACATATAAAATATCTATTTTGTTTTTGTTATTGTTCTAACAGTAAATTTTTGTCTAAAAAAATGTGACAAATTCTTAATGCTTAGTATTTTTAAGTTGATGCAAAGTTTGTCTAGATTTTTAGTCATGACCTGTTAACAAAGTCTTTAAAAGTGAATCAAAAATAAAATGAATTTTATTTTCATATTTAATTTTCAAAATTTTAAAAGTCTAATTGTTGCCTCTTTAATTTAAAATAACCCTAAAAAATAAATTAAAATGAAAATAAAAGTTGCCATTTAAGGAGTATAAAATTCGAGACTAAAAAATAATTCTTGATTAATTTTATTTTAAAATTTCTAATTTAATAAATGTAACTAAACATTTAATTTTCCTAATGTTTCTTGACTGGCAAAAAATCCATGAAATGTGTACGCACTTTTCACATCTTCGGGTATATCCGCTCTTGCTATTTCAGTCAAATCCTTGGCATCTAAAACTGACAAGTAGTCATTTTTTTCGCACAAAACCAAAACTAGCAAAACACCATCATCTTCACTTTTGGCCTCAGGATTTTCGACAAAAATGGGCTCACTGGGAATTTGCCTGTCCAATTCACTTCCATAAATCCTCTCATAAAATTCAGTCGGCTCATCAACATTTAATTTAACCACTGAAAACGGAAGCTTATAGTGATTAGCCCCGTACACATATTTGTACTTTAAGCCATTGTATCTAGAATAATTGATGACTGGAAACTCGAATGGAAAGTCCGGCTTCAAGTCTTTAATCTCGCAGTAGATCTCACCCTTGTCTTCTTTGTTTAAGGGAATTTTGACTCGACGGGCGAGTGGAAAAATAGACTTGTCTGCCAAAAGCTTATCAGAATGGGAATTTTCATAGGAATAGACCGCGGTGGTGAAATAGTCCGCATCATACGAACTCAAATCTAGAATAATCTCGTCCTGATTTTCATAGGCATTTATGCAGTGAAACGTGAATTGGGATTCAGTCACAAATTTTTTGTCAACTATTTCTCCAGTTTTTCTATTTATCAGATGGATGCGGGTGGGCAGGTTCTTGTCGGTTACCAGCGCCGAGCACAATGGTCCATTAAAGATCACAGTATTTTTAAAATATTCTTTAAAATTCAGCATGACAGCTTGCTCCAAAAATATGATGTAATTTTCACTGAGGCCAAAACTGTGAAAGTAGCTGTACCCATAGGAATAACTTGAAGGTAATGTTGCTATCAATTCAGCTTGCTCACATGCATTGCCAGCTTTGGCTCCTTCTTCTCCGCCTTTGTATCTAACAAACTTAAATTCGGGACCATTGGGACCACGATGGTTGGCGCCCATGGTCAGCCATGTGCCGTCTTTTTCAACATGGGGATGTGCAAATGTTGTCTTTAGGTCTTGAATGTATTCAGTGACGTTCACAGTGGCATCAATGCTCAAATCCTTGGGGTCCAATTTGCACATTAGATTGGTCTCAGTCAACGCGTACAATTGATGGTTTGCATATGGCGCAATGTTTACATTGGTGTTGTCTTTTCGTTCATTGCTGCTTTTGAAAAATTTTTGGAATCTTTCAAAAATACTTGACTCGACATCAACTGAGCCGAAATTGGTGGTCAAACGACCTGTTTCCAAAGTTTTCTTGTAGCTGTCTGTGTCCAAAAGTTTGTTGGAATAGAACACTTGGCCATTTTGAATTCGAAATCTGTGCACACAAGCTCCTCCATCGAATAAATGTTGATGGAATTTTTCACCAAATTTGAATCGTCCTGGACCATTTCTGTACAATGTGCCCTCGACCCAATCGGGGATTGAGCCCTTGACATTGGCTTTTACTGGCGTGTCTGTACTTTGACTCAGTGATCTGAGCAAATTTCCATAACCTGGCATTTTTTTAATTATATAATTGGAAAATGCAAAATTTTTCTACTTTTAAGTAGAAACGCAATTGCAATTAGGATGAATTATTTTATCTTTTGATAATAAATTTCAAAAAATTTTGAGAAAAGCTATTCGAATAGACTGCAATCATCAAAATATTTCACAATTAGTATAAATAAAAAATTATAGGATTTTTTAATTTTCAATGATTTTTCTGCAACACTAGCATTTGTTTGCTTTTATTTCCATAAGAAAATCTTCTGGACTTAAAATTTTCTAAAGTTAAAATTATTTTTTGACACAAAATTTTAAAGATGGATCTAATAAAAATACATTAAAATTATGCTCGGAAATTTATTTGGTAATTTTTAGAAATTAAATTTTTTTTTCAAAATTTTCGCAAACATTTCAAGATTTAAATATTATAATGTAAAAATAAATTATTTTTTGAAAAAATATTTTTAATACAATTAAATAGCATTATGTTAAAAATCAATCTAAAATCAAATCTAGAATTAAAAAATATTAAAATTATCAATTTTTGATTGAAAAGATTTTTATTTTCATACACAAAAAAATTTTAAGGCCGATTGTTGAACTCACGTTAATTGTGTTTTTGATACCAAACTTTCAGTGATAAATTTCGATGATAAATTTAAATTTTCGAATTCTCAAATTAATTTTTTGTTTCATTTTTAAAAAAATATGCATATATCTTATGAACAGATTTGTATGGCGGGTTAATGATAAATACAAGTATACTTTTTAAATAGTTAATAGAATAATTGCTGATCTCTTACAATTTATATAAGACAATAAAAAAATTATCCACAAATTTTAATCAAACTTTCTCTAATTATAATATATATTTCACAAAAATAATATACCTATCACAATTTTAATATTTATTTAACTGAAATAAAAAATGATAACAAATTAGTTATTTTGACAACTTAAATTAATATAACTGCACTTTATTGCTAACTGTTCACAAATTTATATAAGTAAATTTATATAATAACAATTGTTAACGTTTAAGAAATTTCGTAACTCTTATTTAGTAATTTTAGAGGCCAAAAATAATTAAAAAATGAGTTCAAAGTAGTAATTATATATCCCATAATTAATTAACTATTGAGTCCAAAATAATTATGAGCCCGTTTCAGTAATAGAATGAGCCCATTTAAATTATTCCCATTTATATAATATCAAACAAAATCAATTAAATGAGAAAAAAATCAAAAAAAAATGAGTTTTAGAGATAATCATTTTTAATAAGTGTTGATACTTAATAATTTTTTGATAATTAATATATTCATTTAATACTCTAAGCTATGACTTGTATATAAAAAACGTATACTCTTGAATGCCGATGTATTGTTAAAAATACCCTTTATTTTTACCTAAAATGACAACAGAATCCTGTGAAAGCGTACTTTTAAATCCAACCGATGACACCTTGAACGATGCAGAACCGATGCAATATAAACAAATTTTAAAAGAACCAGTTACGAGGAAAAAGCGAGGAAAAGTTATATAAGAATTGCACTCCTGTTTTAACAATTTCAGTATAGCGAAAAAACTTGTAGAAGAGGGTCAAATTAAGGGCGATACGTTTTTACTGTCCAAAAGGTCGCACTAAAAAGGTAAATAAAAATTATTCGATATTCTTTTTTTATTTTTTTTTATTAATAAAATTACGATTTAATTAAAAAAATTCATATTTAAATAAAATAGATACATTGTTTTTATTTTTGTTATTATTTTTTTTCTCTAGTGACAGTTTAATAAAATGATTACACAAATATTATTTTTGTTTTATTGTTATTACATTTATTATATTTTTATATAATTTGTGGAAAAAAAATATTATCTCTCAATTTATATAGTGTAATAACTAAATAATATCTTCTTTTTCATCGAGAATGAATTCATTATTTATACCTTTGAGTTCGAGTCAGCTCTGATCCAGCCAAATATTGCTCATTAGGATCCAAGTATACTTGGAAAAGTAAAAAGAATGAAAAAGGATAGACTTAATTTTTACAACTAAAAAAAGAAATAATTTGAAAGGAACAGTCAGGGTTTAGAAAACACGGTCCAGCATCGGATAGCCTTGTCTGTCGAACTCAAAAGTCAGAAAAAATTTAATTAAGAAAAATTAAGAAAAAAACTTTAAATCTTTTCTCTGATATTTCTAAAATATTTTAAAAGGTATTGCATATAAGAAACCTAGAACTAAAGAGGAAAATAAAATGGCGAAGACCGAGTAACTCATTTTTACTCTTTTACTTTATTAGTAATATTGACAATTAATTTTTCGAGAATTTGTGTTTTAATTTCTTATTTGAGTTGATCAGAAAAAGGTGCAAAAATAAATATAATAAAATCTTTCTTATAAATCGTGGAACTTAACGGAGAAAATTTTTCAGGAAGTCTTTAAAAAATACTTTAGACTCAATTATCATATTTTTATTGCCGGATAGACATACAAAAAATAGGAATTGAGTCCATTTATGAACTGCCTCAGAGATTTTCTTCAAAATCTTAGATGATTTAAAACTTGAATTGAGGTCTGGTTCGTATATGTTTTCTATTATGCACCAAAAAGAAAAATTTTTAATTTATTAATTGAATTATTTTTTTCCATTTTTTAATTTAATTATGCCAAGGCTAGCAAGATCTCGATGGTGTCCAGCATAAGCTGATGATTTCAATGTTGGTGCGGATTGAGTATATGAATCTAATTGACTAGTTTGTTCCTGTGAATTCAAACCAGTCTGTGATGTAAATTGAGAATTTAATAAACTAGCATAGTTTATTTTTATTTATCAAAACAAATAATTTTTGTTATTTTTCAAATCAAATTTTTTTGGTTTTCTTTTTTTAAATAAATTAATTATAAAATAATTTTTTTTGCTTCTACTTAAAATATGAGTATATTTACTTGTCTAAAAAAACTAGTGTTACAAACCAGTAATTAGTTAAAATTATCCCCACGGGTCTTTCTAAGAAATTTTGTATGATAATATTTCAATCTATTAATTTGTAATTATTTCTGCTAAGAAAGATATTTGAATCCGAATAAAAAAATTCCCTTAAGAATTATTTTACTGATGAATTCGCTTTTTTTGTTAACTTATCGCTCTATTTAACTTAAAGGAAAAGTAAGAATGGATTTTAAATGATTGATACTATTAATTAGTGGTTAAAATTTAAAAATACATGTTTTATAATAAATGAAAACATCATTGATTTAAAAGCATTTCACATTTCATTTTTGCAGTTTATGACAAAATTCACACCAATTTCGGCACCAATAGCCATTAAGCTTTATTTTGCCAAGCCTAAAGGAAACGTTTGAACAAAGTTCTTTGGTAAACAGTTCCAATAATTTAATCATTTTTTGTTGATAATTAACTAAAATATTTGATCTTCATTAATAAAATTAATGACTAAAATATAAATATTTGTTTAATCAAGTTAACTTGTTTAAAATTTGATTTTTACAATTAGTCTAAAAATCAAGATCAAATTCAAATTTTTAACAGTAAATTTATTTTTCGTTTTATTAAAATGTTAATATTATTACTAAATTTATATATAAACGAAAATTGGGATCTGATCAATTTAAATATTTTGTGATCATG
The DNA here is from genome assembly GCA_010279815.1 of Brachionus plicatilis. Classification (NCBI taxonomy): domain Eukaryota; kingdom Metazoa; phylum Rotifera; class Eurotatoria; order Ploima; family Brachionidae; genus Brachionus; species Brachionus plicatilis. The sequence goes on along the minus strand of QEOQ01000640.1, from coordinate 1,912,905 downwards.
TTCAAGGTTCTTTAAAAGGTTCCTGATTTTTAATTTAGGATTCTGTTGATTATTCGAAAAATTTATTGAAGAATTTATTTGAAAAATTTTGATTGTGTTATAAATCATTTAATTTAAAAAAATACATATTGAATTGATTACATAATATAACTGAATTTTAGATTAGAAATTTAATCCTTTTTATTCATCATCTAAAATCATTTCCTTTCCTGTTCCTCTTCCTCTCAAATTAATGAAGTAGAAATAAGCAAGGAAAAATAAATCGTTTTAATTTATAATTTATAAAAAAAAATAGTAAAAAAATTTTTTTTTTAAATAAAAAGAAATAAAAAATAAAGTTAAAGTCATTTATATTTTTCTGATAAAACTTTTTTCTTAAAATGATAATTTTGGTGAAGAGAATGAGAAAAAAATAAAGAAATTTTTAAATGATTTTTTTAATCTTTTAAATAATTGATTATTAAATATTTATCTTGACTAGTGTTAATAGTCTAGTGTTAATTAGGAAAAATAGTTAAAATTTCTCAAAATAAAAAAATAAACATCTGAATCAGTTACAGCTCGACTAAATTCTGGCTGAGACATGCTTTAATTAAAACAAAATTACCACAACTGTTTTTTTTTATTTATTTTTGCTAAAATCAAACTTCAAATTATCAATAAATTTAACTCGAGCATTAATCACTAATATCCTCAATTGATAAATACAATTTTATGCGAAGGTCAGTAAAATCTATAAAACTAATATTTTTATCTAAAATTTATGCGGTTTTAATTTAATGACAATTTTATGTTTATACTGAAATTTAAAAACAAAAATCAATTTTTACTTCAATTTTATTTTTATTCAAATTTATCGCTATCGGTATAAATAAGATAAATTAAAAAAATTAACCTTTAACAAAAGTTTTTGATTATACAATTATTAAAAAAGATAACATTTTAAACACGATACCCTGAGTGGTTAACTAAATTAAAATTTAAAAGGCTTTTCGAATTCGTTTCTTTAAATTAGATAAAAAATGTGAGCAACATAAAAGTTTGCATGAAAAATGAACCAATTTTAATTGAGCTGACACTTGTGGAAATTTGTAAAAAAACATTCTTTAGTATGGTCTTATCTTTTCTGCACTGATAAACGCCAGAATCATTGGGCTCAACTGCGTAAAGCTCCAGTTCCATGTAATCAGAATTGTCATAGGATGACACCCATTTTTTTAGTCTTCTCAAATCTTGTTCTATCGGAAAATCATCTTCAAATAAATTTTAAATACAATAAAAAAAAATCTTCTTACAAAATAAATTACCTTTGAACCATTGAAGACCAAAACTGGAACGACTGTTTTTGTCCGATTTCAGAGAAACAAGACCAGTGGCGTTACAGCGCAATTTGATCCAGCTATTTGGCAAAACGTTTATTTTTTCCAAAGCATCTGCACTCAATCTTTCCGAACGAGCAACTAAATTAAAACATTAAAAATTACTCTTTATTTAAATTATTAAAAATGCTTACCATTATTTGACATCATGTTTGCCAAATTTTTTTCTTAATAAATTTCGAACAATTAAATTTTAAAATTTTTAATTATAAAAAATAAACAAAAATACCTTTGATGTGTTTCACAATGAGATTTACATTTGCTTTAATTTTTTCTTTTGAGTTAAGTTTAATATAGCATTGGTAAATGCCTTGGTCTTCAAAGCTGACTTTTCTGATTTCGAAATTCCATGATTCCACATTTGCCGGGTCACTTACTCTGATTACCCTGTATCGCATGTTTCGCGAGAACTGGTGATAGCCAACTGTTAGAGTCAAAGGAATGCCATTCTTGATGCGAAGCCAATTCACATGTCTGTTTCCAAGATTGGCCACTTGGCACGGCAAGTTAATTGTCTCGCCCATATAAGCTGTAATATTTACATTCTCGGTAATCATTCGCGGAGTTTCAAAATCTTTTTTTTTATTTTAATTTTAAATTAAAAATTATTAAAATAATATAAAAAAATATTACCTGAAAATAGTGACAAGTCTTCATAACACTGAAGTCTGCAAATCAAAAAACATAAGATTATTGTGTACACAAGAGCCATTTAACCAACAATTTTGACAATCTAAATTGATTTTTTTTTAATTAATTTAAGAATAGATTTAAACATTATTTGAATAAAATTTAAATAAACGGATTTATTTGCTATTAAACAAATAGTAAATAATGTCAAATATTAACTATTTGATTTGAGAGTCAATTTTAACGATCAGATAATTTTTGTCAAGTCTAGAAAATGCCTTTGGGGAAATAGAATACATAGAATCGAATTTTCTGTCAATCAAATAAAGAATACCATTCAGGCAAATGAAAGGATATATTTTAATAATAATTAATCTTTTATCAAAATGCCGTTGATTTACGTAACAAAATTTTTTGTTCATTTTGGTTATTATCGCCGATATTTTTGCATTTCCTGCTTTGTTTTTCATTGATAAAAAGCTTTTATTTTATTAATTAAAAAAAAATTCAAAAAAAAATTATTTGCTAAAATAGAAGTAGTACAATTTTTTCTAAACACTTAAAGTTACAATTTTTTTAATAAGTCACTTATTTTATAAAAGTAATTAGCAGAAATCGACTAATCGAAAAATTACACCGAGCACGCTCTCACGTAAATCGGACCACCTATTGTCAAGCTTGCCTTATGCGGCTTCTTTAAATTGATCATTTAAGTTTAAGTTTTCTTTCAAAATTCCTAAATTAGTCTGAACTAATGATTTAGCTGTTTTCAGAGAATTTAATCTGACATTTATTTCTTCTAAATTGTTTGATCGATTATCCCGGTTTCGATATCGATCATTATCTTTTTTTAATCTGGATTAATATTCAAAAATAAACATGAAAAACCGTATCCATCGCAATTTTTTCATAGCCACCCTTTGTCATTCGATTAAATCCCATCTCAGCTTGGTATTTAATTCGTTTCAAAGTTAAATTACAACTAATTATTCTACCTATCTCAGCAACAAAAAAATTTAAATTAGATTAATTTTGTTTATCTATAATTTTTTTTCAGACAATTTTTAAATGTAATCCGATACTTCTTTATTTTATGGCCAACTTAATATCAAATAATTCTAAGATTACTATCATCTAATCAATCGAAAGTATTATATCTTTAGTCCATAGTGCTCACACTAGTGTGGCCGTTTGGGTTCTGCTCTAGACGAGCGCATTTTGCTTCATATAACTAAGCTAAAATAATCTTTTTTTTTTTTTTAATTTTTATTAAATAAAATAAATTTTAGAGTGATCTAGCTTTTTTAACACTTATTTTTTCATTGAAATATGAACCAACATAATTTTAAAAAAGATAATATGAATTAAAGTCAACAATTCACTTGAATTAAAAATGCACCATACTCGAGTAAAAAAGAACGTGAAACGCGTTAACAGTGAATTTTAATGATTTTTTTAAAGACAAATTTAAAATTTAATTTTCAAACAAAATTTAGAAAAATTAATTGAATAACTTGTTAAATAAATTTAAGTATTTGTTGAAAATATAAATAAAAGTAAGTAATTTGTAAATAGTAAATAACATATTTTTTCCTTTTTTAAATTGTCTCAATTTTTATTTCAAATTTTCTTATTATTGAAAAATATTTTTATTAATTTATTTATATCCCCCAACTCTTACAATTTGAATCAATTTATGCTTTAATAATAGATCTAATGAGGTTCAACTTTTTTCCTTATTACAAGATCTTAACGATATTTTTTCTCTAAAGCTAATTGAAAAAACAATTGCCAAAACTTGGTACTAAATTTAATTCAAGAATTTACGCTTTTGCATTTTAAATGTATTTTAGGATAAAAATAATGGAAATCTTTTCGAAGCTTTTTAGGTGTTGGAAAAAATCCAAACTAAATTTGATTATTTGGGGTTTTTGCGAAAATTGAAATACGGAAAACACATAATTTAAAATTTTCTTTTTATCTTTTGAATTTTTTGTATTAAATAAATGATTAAATAGACTTAAAAAGCTTTTTGAAGCGGAAATAGGGAAATAAGATAGCAGAGAGATAAAAAAATTGACAAAAATAATGCAATAAAACCTTTAATTAAGAAAAAAATAAATTTCTGACCAAAAAATCAATATAAAAATTCAAACATTCTCCGATAATACGATAGTGATAGAAGAATGTTCACCAGAAAATAAGTAAATAAATGTGGATATACATAATAATAAACAAAAACACTTGACTCAAAAAAGGATTTTATAAAAATGAATTCTTGAATTAAAGTCCTTTTCTTAACTTTTAATTAAAAGCTATAAAAAAAATCAGAATAGATTTAAAAATCATCTGAGCTTCAAATCGATTCAGTACTAACAGTTTTAAAAACAAATTATTAAATTGTTATTTATAATTTTTTATTGAAATGTTTAATTATCTTTATTTGCATTATCCTAAAGAAAAATAATACAACGCCTAGTTATTTTTTGTGAATGAAAAACAATTTTTTTCAATGTCTCAAAAAAATGCCATTATTTTATTTATTAAAAATTAAATCATACCTCAAATGCACCTTTTGTAAATTATAAAATATTTATAGATTTAATTTAGCATGAATAAATTTTTTTTAAACATCTGATAGAAAAAAAGTAGTTATTTAATCTACTCTATTGATTCTGAGGGGTAATTTTGTGGAAAATAAAAACTATTTTTCTTTTTAAATTATTGTTTGAGCACAAAACTTAACTTAAAAAACAAAATTATTAAGAATGAATTAAAATTATATAAAGAAAGCTTTTGAAAGATCAGAAGGAGAAAGAGAAGGTTAAAACTGATATGGTAGTCTTAAATTTCATTAAGCACTACCTATTACAGTTGGCTCTCTTGATTTAGGGTACCATAGAAATGATAATACTACATATTTAACTAAAGGTTATGAAAATTTTCATTATTTTGACAAATCTGAGTAAAACTACCTGACAATAGCCTATTTTTTAAGATTTAAAATTTAATAAATTTTATTTTAAACACTAGTTTGAATTACTGATTTTTGATTAAACAATTAATATTTGGATCAAGAGATCAAATTTTTCTAAATTTTCAGCTTTCTTTTTCTCAAAGTTAAATCTTTGATATCGAATTAAAAATTTACGAATTTTGTAAAACTTAAAAAATTACTTATTTATCAATATTTAAAAAAAAATATTAATTCATAGGGGCTAACTCATCTTGTCTAATTTAGAAAAATTCACGTTTTTTTGACACAATGATTAACTACTTCTAGCTTTTCTAATTTTTGACTTAAATTTACATTTTTAGTTTTACTCTGTCTGCAATTGATAAATCTAAATACTGAATTTTTTTTTGTAAAATTTACTTTAAAAAAATAAAAAATATTTTTTTTAACAGTGTAAAAATCTAGTTGAATTTGTAGAGTTGAATTCGAACTGGTTATGCAACGTTCATTAGTCTCTGCGGAGCCATGGATATATCTGCTTATTTAATATTTTCTTAACACGCCACAAACCAAAATTGCTGATTTTCAATTGAATTGTCTTCTGGTCGAGTGCACTCAATTCCTGGCAACTATTAAACTAATTATTTAATTAAATATTTCTCAACAGACTTAAAATTGTTGATTCAATTTGAACCACGATTTTATACCATTGAGAAAACTGTACAAAATCATTAACTCTAGCTGTTTTTCTTAAATCATCGAGTACAAAAAAAAATTTCTTTTAATTACATTTTAATGATTTTTGCCATTAAGACCGTGCAAAAATAAACAAACACAATAAACATATCATAAATCATGCGTTTATCACTCAGACTCAACTATTTTGTCAACTGGTTGCACAATGAGTGTACTCTGGCAGCCATCTGCCCAATGTTTGAATTTGTTAAATAAATAAAAATAGAAAAACAATTTCTTGAGATTAATTTTAGTAATTATCTTCTAAATTTTGCTAGCTAGCCAGCTGTACTAGTCATTTAAGATGGGCCCCAGTTTATTAATAATTTAAACATTTAATCGTCTTGAAATCCAACTCTATTGTTTTTGCAACTATTTGCAAGCTCAATCAAATCTATCAAATTTTTAATCTATTTTGAAATGTAATCAAAAAATCGATCTGAATAGATCAATAGCAATTTGCACTGGCATCAATTATATAAGCTCATAAATCCCACGACATGCAGCCAACAAAAGGCAGCCCGCTGCGGTAAATGTAATCCAATATCTTATCTTTTCTGGGATCTAAAACGCTTGCTCAGCAAGATGCCAATCTCTATCAAACTACTAAGATCTTGTAAGAATTTGAAATAAATTTTAATTAGTCTGACTCACTTGATCCAAAGCAAACTTCAAAACTCATTCGATTTTAAGGATTTAATTGACCGAAAATTTAATTTTGTTCTCAATAGTTATTTATTTATCTTTCCAGAAATGATTCTTCTAATTCGCTTTTCATCATGAATTACAAGTAAACTAAACCCAGCTAAATTATCTTAAAACTAATGGTTATCAAAATACAAATTAGCTTGAAATGCTAAAATTTTTTTCAGAGCTTAAAAGCATCTCGGATCCATTAAAACAGTCTACTCCATCCATCTACCCACACACACACACTCACATACAAACACATGGACACATGACATTAGCAAATAAAGAATTATTAAAAATTAATTGAATATTTAATAAAATTATTTATTTTTTGCTCGAATTCATGCTTTTTTCTTATTAACACCGCAAAATCAATAAAAAAATTAGGATTAAACAAATCTCATCACTTTTTAATATACTCGGTTTGTTTACATTAATTAACAACAAGATAATAATTTTTTTTCTTTAAACTCACATTGATTAATCACATTTATTTAAATGATTTTTTTGCTGGGCCTGATTTTTTTTAATTAACTCAATTCAATTTAGCCAAATATTTTTGACCATTTTAGTAAAAACTTCTTTTAAAAGCACCCCTTTAAAAATAACTAAGAGTTTCTGTTCGGTCTTTGTGAAAATTTTTCCTCAAAAATTTACTAAAATCCAGAATTTTGAATAAATTTTGTCGATAAAAAAGTTTTATTAAATTCACTTTTCAAATTGATAAAAAAGAAAATTTAATTTTTCCGAACATGTGTATCCTACAAACCAGCGTCTGACTTAAAGTAAAAAATTCCTCCTTAAATAAATAATAGTTATTTCTGATTGATTATTTAATGATGATTAAACAGAATAATTAATCGTGGTTTTAGGATGAAGCATTCAAGAAATATTAGCAAAAAAAGATAAACTAGTCTTTTTTCCAGCGTATTTGTACAAAAAAGATGAGCAGTTTAAATTTAAAAAAATTCTCAAAATTCAAAAATAAAACAAAAAAAAATTAATCAAAATTTAAACGAAAAATTTTGATATACAATTTAAATTTCTTTAATAATAAAAATGAAATTATTAATTTGTATTAGATTATTTTTTGAATACATCATCATAAAATTACAATCTTAAGATTTTTTTAAATACTAACCTTATTATCTATTAGAATATATTTATAATAAATATAAAAATTAAAATTCCTTCCTGAGGAATTATTTAAAAAAAAAATTAGTAAAGTTTAGACGAATAAAGATGCTCCAAACATATCTCAGGTCTGACATTGCGTAATTTTTCTAGCAAATCAATGATTAAAATAATTTACAGTATTAGATTTTTTTAATTGAATTTCCATGTCACTTAAATAAAAAAATCTCAGATCGTTTTTTGAAAAAGTTTTTAGAAAAACCTTTCTTAAAATTTAACTTCAATTTTTTAATCAAAATTTAATTAAATTTTTTAAATAAAAAGGAGCGATATTTAATTTCTTTTAAGACATTTTATCCCCATCATTTCTGGGGAAAAAAAAAACAAAATCGTAATTGCTGAAAAATCTTGGACTATATCAAAACAAATTAACAGCCCAATAAATCTAACAAAAAAATGCACCTTACCGTATGCTCGTAATTCTTATTAAGGTAATAGCTGGTTTATGATTAAAAAATGGACAAAAGAGAAAATTAAAATCTCTTAAATCCATCTAATAACTATTAAGATAAAATATTAATGAAATTTGGTTCATTAATAAAGAAACGCTTTAAACGGACTTGTTTCTTGAATATTCAAGAAACTTTTTTTGAATAAACTATTATTTAATTAATTTTTTTTAAATGTATGAAAAAAAATTGATTAAATTTGACAAAGAAACTTATGTCTAGCCTCAGGATAAAATCTAATTTTTTTTTTATTTATTTTCTACTTAAATCGATATTGGAATTTACAAGGTTTGTTTGATTTATTTCAAAAATATTAACACTAATAAAATAATTTATTTTAGCTCTATTGGTTTTCAATTAATTTAAAAAACCATCGATAAAAATAATCATGTTATCTAACTTCATATTTGTGTTGTTTATAATCATATAATTAAATAATCTGATCTGTATCACGCTATTAAAAGTGACACCATAAACTTGGCATGGAATTTTAAAATAATTTATACTCCAGTAAATTCTGTCTGAAAAAGCACAATAAAACTCAATAATTTTTCTCTAAAAATTCCGTCCGAACTCAAAACTTGCACTCAGAAGCAATGCGCAATCTAGACTAATCTAAATATGTTTTAGGCTAATTGAGAGTATTTAGTGGCGGTTTTTGGGAGCAAATTTTTCCATAAACACCTTGAATATTCTTTAAATCTGAACAAATGCTGAAAATAAATCGATATCTATTGAAAAGCAAGGTTGATTACATGAACACGAACAATTACTTTTATTAAATAATAAAAAATAAATAAATTCTTTTTTTTATTGTTGAAAAAAGCCCCACCGAGGCTTGTAAAATTTATTTCCTTATAAAACCAAATTTTATTTGTTAAACTAATCTTCTAAAAAGGAAAATTATGTGTCGCCAAAAGCCTAATTATCACATAACACGCAAGGTATTTGGAAGAATTAAAGCAGAGTTTAATAATAGCCCGAGTGAAAAGAGAAAAAATAAGAAATACTAATTAAAATGCGAAAGGAAGTAATATATTATAATTTAAAGAACACTTAAAGATGTTTAATTCTAGAGTACCTTAAAACCCGGACCGGGTTTTCGAGCATGATTTATTGTATGCAGATAAGCTATGATTTATTTTAGACCCGGCACATGCCTAGTCGAGGAAATATGCTCGGTATAATTTTAATAAAATTAGAACTTTGGTCGCACCGCGAACTAGTCTAATTTAATAAAAACCTAATAAGTCGTCTTTAACTTTTTTGTTCTGCTCAAATATTTATTCTAAATAAATCAATCAATGTCGCTTTGTAGGTTTTCTCTCTTGTTAGCACTCGTATGGATTTGGACACATTTTTATTTACAAAATCCGGAAAAGTTTTAATACCGTTTCAATAAAGTTTAAGAGTAGCTTGAAGAATTTTTGATATTTTAATTTCAGACACAGAGTTGAGCCTCGGACAGGATTTTATACAATATTGTAATTTTGAATAAAAGCAGTCTGAGTTTTTATTTTTATTAAATTTTGTTTGAAAAAATAAATAAATAAAAGTAATTAAAAGTGAAAATATTTTATTATTCCAATGAGCTATAAGCTAATTAAGTTGTGTCCCTGTTGCTGAAAGTAAAAGCACTCGAAAAAAAGCGAAGTTAATTTGAGCTATTTAGTTTTTGCCCATTTAACTTACAAAAACAAAAAGAATAACAATAATTTAAAAGTTGTTACGAAAGCTATGGCTCGTAGTATCAAATCTATAATTGAATTTGACTGCTACTAAATGGTTAGCCGATTTTTTCAAAAATTTAATCTAAATAATTAAAGAACACAATTCTTCAGCGAGATTATTTGGTTCTTAAGTAGTTTCTAAAGAATTTTTCCCGCTTAAATAGTGCTTGAAGATACTGGACTCGACTAGAGATTCACGAATCGACAACTCTTACCTTACAGCTAAATAATTAAACAAAAGACTCTTTAATTTAGATTAATTTATTCCAATTTTAATAAAATTAATATGAAAATTATTGTTTAAATTTTTGTTGATTTCCGCTTCCGACTTAAAACTTCAAAATATGAAAAATCTTTTGCTAAAATACTTTCGTACTAAAAGTACATCAAAGTTTAACCAAAATTCTGATCTATCTGCCCTATTAATTTTCAGGTCTCAATAATAAGCTTATTTCTGTCGAGTGTCAATCGTTGTGTTATTAAATCTAGGTACTAAAAATAAATTAATTTAATGTAAATGCTATAATTAATTTAAAACTTTAGTTAAAAATTCAAAATTTTTCAAATTATTAGAAAAAAAATTTAAAAAAGTAAATAAGAAAATTATAAATTAGGATTTTTAAATTTCTCTATTTTTTTTAAAATTGTTGTAAATTTTAATAATTTACGAAAAATTTAAATTTTTGTTTTTTAGTCAGAAGGTTTGAATAAATACGTGGTTTTTCAATTATCGTATTTTCCAAAAATTTTCTCTGTCTCCTGTTTATGAATTTTTTTTCATTCTTCCCTAAAAATTGACTAGAATTAACTCAATTACCATTCTTGTTCATTGAAGAACCGTGCCATAAAAAGTAGCCTAGGACGAAATCAGTTCAAACATTTTTGACACTCTTTATCAGCTGATAAATTTTACTTTGTTTTCATGTGTGAGTATCTAAAATGCAAAGACTATTTTTTTGGAATCCAAAAATTACTTCTTTGAATTCAAGGCATTTTAAATTTTTAACCGAAATAGAAAATAAAATGAAAAAATCTGAAAATTTTTTTTTGATTCTTTTGATAGATCAATATATCACCTTAAACCAGCTTTTGTAAATATTGTGGAATAGAATTTTTATACAATATAAAGTAAGAGCATTTTTCATGAATTTTGCAGAGGCTGGAATTAGGTGATTAATGAATATATCTGAATGTATTTCAAGACACTTGAAAAATAATAAAAGTTAAAGCTTGAACAAAATTACAATTTTTTACCAAAAGAATGTTTTTTTTCAAGGATCTGTTTTTTTTTTTTAATAAAAATAGTTAAAAATATTTGTACGTTAAATTTTTGTCACCCTCCTATTTTTTCATCCGGGCTTGGGACCGGCATACGGCATAGTTATGACGGCGTCTTCCCCTAAGAAGCACGTGGGACGTTCATCATAAACAGCGCCACTCATCCGAGCACTTTTAATTTGGCTGCGAACTCGGCTACTATTTAGACTAGCTTGGAACCACAAACCAAGCGACATTCTCAATTTAGAAAGAGAGAATGCCTTAACTTTAGTGCTTCCAAAGTTACGGCTATCCAAAGAGGGTCAGCTGTAAAACAAGTTCTCGCTCTGCTAAGATTCTATACTGGATGATGGTCAAGCCAGCGGCACCCTCATACGACAAGACTAGGACAAAGACCCGTAGATCTATGTACCCGTAATACAGCTCTTCTTCAGACTCGTAGAAGACCACATAGTGTGGCTGCCACCACCCTCCTCTTTTCTCATCCTGGGCTTGGGACCGGCTTACGGCAGAGTTATGGTGGCTTATAATGTATTTTTAATAAAAGCTTTATTTTTTAAAATTGATTAAAATAAGTCATTGTTTCATCCTTCTTTTAATTAATTCTTCTAAAATCTTTATTTGAAAATATTTCGCAACAGCTGGAACTTTTTTATATTTTAATCGCATTTCTAGACCAACTAGATGTTTACAAATATAATTTTTCATAAAATGTGGACTATTGCATGATCCATTTTTCCAATTTCCATTTGAGCCATTATCTGGTATTGTTATGTCCCAAACTTAATAATTAGTTTTCGAGTATCTTTGAAATGTATTCCATGCAAGATTGGAATAATTTAGAACGTCATCCTCTGTAATCTTCAGTTCTTCAAAAGTTGGTACAAAATAATCTGTAAATATTGGATTATTTGATTCATAAATATTCGTAGTTTTATTCAAATTTAGCCATTGATATGATATTGTGTTCAATTGTAGATCAATCGGCTGTTCTTTATAGAAGATACGACGATTTATTTCGGATGGCGCTCGATCGAGCGACCAATTCTTGACAATATTGCAGCTAACAATTAAAAATTGTGATAAGCTAAAGCGTTCTCTGAATGTATTTTTATCCTTGATTACTTTATTAGTGGCTTCTAAAGCATTATAATGTGATGGACTATATTGTACATCTGTGTAACCTTTATACCAGCCATCTATAGTGTCAATCCATTCTTTTTGAAAATAAACTACAAAATCTTGATTTTTTTTCTATTTCTTTATAAACATAGGTATTGCTTTCTGAAATATATCTCTAGATGCAGAAATTTGTAATATTCGAATATTTTTTTTAATTGATTCACTGTCGATTTCTTTTGATACCTTAGCTTCTATAGTTTAATCTCCTGCCCTGAACATGTGACAGGAGCACATTACCATTTGTGAACAGTTATAGAATTCTTTAAAAGCATTGCGTATCTCTATTGAACCATCGGAAATTAATACTTTAGGTTCAAATTTCGCTTGATTAATTAATTCTAACCCCTTTGATATTCCATTAAGAATGAATTTGAAATCATTTGTTTGTTCATTTGTACAAACTGATATTCCGAATGGATGAAAATGTTTGGCAATACCAGTTGTCCCTACTATAAAAATTGGAAAACCTTGAAAGAATTAGATTAGGTTTGATTTTGAGGTTAAAAAATTCAACAAATTTGGCTTTTACATCGGGCGACATATTTTTTTCACTATTGTCTAAATGTGTATGCTCATTGACTGATTCAAAAGCATTTACTTTTGAACTATCGCTCAAATAATGCAAATGTAATTTTTTTTCGCATTGTTTTTCTCTAAATTTTGATAATTTACATCGATAATAAACTTTTTGACCATCAGCACAAGAATTTTTGTACCATTTGGCCCAAACTGTTGAGTCTTTTGATTGAATAGCTTCTTCTGTTGTTTCAAAACTATTCCATAATATATATATATACCAAATAGATTTTTTTTTCTTTACTATTTTTTCGACACCATTTTCACCATCGCTTGTATCACTGTCACTGATATAATTAGGTAAAACCACATTATTTTTAAAACTTTTTCCTCTTGAACACATTTTTTTTTTATTAGAATGATATTATTTATTTGTTTTCTATACCGAGCTAGAGCTCCTTCAGAATAAGTTAAAAAAAATAAAATAAAAATAAAATAAAATAAAAATAAAATTAAAGTTAATAAAATGAGATAAAAAAAAAGAATCGAAATAAAGTAAATAAACTAAAAAAATGAAAGTTGAAAAGACATAAATAGGAATAGATTGTTACATGTTGCACATGTTTAAATAGTTCAAGTTTCAGGAAAAAAAGAAGAAATAGTAAGGTAGCAATAGTAAGTGATAATCAATTCAGTCTTATTTATTTTATCGATTACTCAATTAAAGCCACCTCCATTACTTCTTTCCGGTTTTAATTTATCATTTTTTATCAAACAACCTAGCGCTCTTGTTTTTTATCCTAGCACTTTGATTTATTACAAAACATTTTTAATTTTAGCACTTAGCATTTTAAATAACCTACCTAGCATTTTAATTCTTAAACTTAGTTTTTTTTTTTTACCTAGCATTTAAATGTATGCCCTTGTTTTTATTGTGGCAGTGAAATGATATTTGCTTCTTAGAGAACAATAACACTTATGGCAATTATCTTTAAAAGTTATTTTTTACAAATGAATTTGATTGCTATGGATTACCACTGGGTGGGAATTTTCAAGTTTTTCAATACCAAAGTTACTTTGGATAAAGACAGTGTTGGACATTTTTAATTATTTTGAGCACTTTTGGGTTCATATTAATTAGAATAAGTAAATTTATATAAAAAGGTGATATTTTATTTTATTGCTTGATTATAATTGAAAACATTGGAAATTAAGTTTTGCAATAAAAAAATCTCTAATGAATGAGAAGGTAATGAATGTGCCAACTGGTAATATTCAAACAACTGCTCTAAACAATCCATTATCTGGGCAACACTATTATCAACATCAATATATGCTACAAGCGAATCAAATTCCAAACCAAGAAGTACTTAATGGTACACTAATGCACCAACAATTCTATAATACCAGTTTTCCTCAAAACTGGACTCATCAACTAGCGCTAAACCCTAACAGATATATTCAACAGATGAATTCACAGCTCGCGAATGAAACAAATCAACAAAACGGTTATCATTTGAAAACAAATACTTCAAACAACACTCGACAGTATTCAAGCAACGTCCCCAATCACTCTGAAAATACGCCTAAGTCTAGATTAAACAGCTACAAGGCTGGTAAAAACGAATGCTCAAATAGACTCGAGAATCGCCTCAATAACACGAAAAGTTACCGCACAAACGGCTTCGATAAAGATCGAAATCTAAATGACTACGAGAGCGAGTCACTCATTGATTTATGCGAAAACAAAGAGAGTACAGATAAAGAAGAATCAGATTGGACATATGCAGGATCAAAAAAAGACAAGAAAAGGATAAATGAGATGAAAGAAAATGAAGCAACGTCTAGTAAACAATCGAATTACACACACAAGAAACCTAAATCTGTCACCATGAAATTAACTTCGTTTTTTAGCTGCCTGGCATATAAAAAATACAAAGAAGTTAGTGATATGTATCAAGAAATACGCAGATGCAAGCCAAATATTCATATAATATCGGCGTACTTTAATAAACTGAATGAACTTGTGATTACTACGGATAACATCGCTGACAAAGAAAGAATCGAAAGAGAGTGGCCTGAAGGAGCGTTTGAAGACGGAATTGAATTGGTCGTTGAGAGAAATAAGTATTTCGCGTCGAAAAAAGGAGTAAGACTAAGACTAGATGATCAAGAATTACTCAATAATATCAGACATGAATATTTAGTAGTTAAAGCAACAAGAATCTTGAACAGAAACAAAGAAAAGACGCACACAGTCAAGATCGAGCTTGCAGACGAATCGGCGCTTGCACATGCTGTAAAAAATGGTATTTACCATGAAAATTATCATTATCGAGTAGAGCATTGGGTAAAGAGTGTACTTATATGTTACAAATGTAATAAGTTTGATCATAAAGCAGAAGACTGCAAAGAAAAGGAAGATAAATGTGCCAAATGTTCGCAAAATCACCGTACGAAAGATTGTTCAGCCAAACAAGTCAATTATGTATGCCCGAACTGCGGCGGAAATCACCCAGTATGGTCACGAGATTGTAAATATTACGTAGAAAAACAGATCACAATAAATAATCAGCACAACCAGTGGTCATCAATCGTTAAAAACAACAATGAAAAAAAACAAACACGAATTTCAACAAGTTTAAATAATTATAGAAAGTTTGATTATAGAGTGTATAAGGCCGAAGTATCAAGAGACACAAACGACCAGGAATTTGAGGCTCAAAAATCTAGAAATATCGAGGATCAAGCTACAAATAGAAGCATTTTAGACGCTCTGAATAGGCTTAATATGAGAATCGACGCTCTTGAAACAAGAAGCAATAATAATGAAAAAAGCACTTGTGAGCATGATCGAATTGTTCATGCGGTAAATGACCGAGAAGAGCATGAGAAGAAATTGCTAGTAACAATTGAGAAGCAGTCCAAGCAAATCGAAGAACTTATCGCAGAAGTAAATGCCCTTAAAAATAACCAGCGATATAGTAATCAATTAACCGGTCAGCAAATAACACAGCGTGAACAAATTAATCTTGAGCAACACCAGCAACAACAACACATCACACATCAGCACCAAATTGCACAACAACATATCGTACGACAACAACACCTTGGACAACATCAACATCAAACGGCAATAAACACACAAGTACACCAAGCTGTACAAAACGAACGAATCACGCAACAACAACAAGGCACAGATCCACAAATGATCAGATATCTCTCGGACAATAACCGACAGACTAAGCAGTATGTTGAGTTAACAAACGTCATTCAACATGCCGACACGGTAATGAAGAATTGACAACTACATGACCTGATTAAAATCGCCTCAATAAACTGTAAAAATGTAAATATGAACTGTATATATGTAAATAAGCTTGCTCAAGATCATGATATAATATTTATGCAAGAACTGTGGACAAAAAAGACAGATAACTTAACAGATATAATTAAATGCAAAGCTACTCACGTCACATATCACAAAGCAACCGAAAAAATAAAAACGAAAGGCAGGCCATATGGTGGAATAGGATGGGTAGTGCGTAATAAATTAGTTAGCGACATTAATTGTAGCTTTGTCTCAGAAAGAGTTTCGGTCTGTAAATTATATAAGTTAGCGATAATCGGAGTCTACATGAGGTTTAACGATGGACTCTTAGATACTAGAATCGAACACGAAATGGACGTTAATAACTTGCTGTCACTGGCAAACACACTAAAAGAGCAAAATTTTGAAATCATGATCATAGGAGACTTTAACAGCGACTTAAATCGATCAAATTCATTCGACAACATACTAAGGGATGAAGTCGAAAGGAATGGTTACAAATTAGCCGATATGCTCTATATGCAGCAGGTCGATTATACATACAAACAAGGGAATAAATTCTCAAAAATTGACCATGTAATAGTGGAGACATCAAATATGAATATTTGCCAAATAAACATTCTAAATGACGACGATAATCTAAGTGACCATCGAGCAGTAAGCGTAATTCAGCGTATCGACCCGGCGATCTCGACGAGACTTAATAAGATAACGAATGAGAAGGAGAAGAAATTGATGTATAAGTGGGACGACTTAGCGTTTAGACTTGCTTATGATGAGAGTCTGAGAGTGAAACTGAGAGACATTGAATTAAAATATTCTTTCAAAAATGATCTAAAGAAAGAAGAGGTTAAAATTATGCTGAGTCAAATAATAAATGAGATACATAGTGCCATGCGAGAGTCAGCAACTGAAGCCCTTGGTAAAGAGGAAAAAAAAAAGAGCTCTAGACTGACTTGTCATTTAAAAAATAACAAGTGGTGGGACATTGAAATTGCAGTTATTTAAGCGAAACAAAAAGCGGCTTATCTGTGTTACAAAGACAGTAATTTTACGTGCATACAAGCAAAGAAAGATATGAAGCACTGGAAAACACTATTCCTTAAACAATTGCATATGACAATAAGCAGTATGTTGAGTTAACAAACGTCATTCAACATGCCGACACGGTAATGAAGAATTGACAACTACATGACCTGATTAAAATCGCCTCAATAAACTGTAAAAATGTAAATATGAACTGTATATATGTAAATAAGCTTGCTCAAGATCATGATATAATTAAATGCAAAGCTACTCACGTCACATATCACAAAGCAACCGAAAAAATAAAAACGAAAGGCAGGCCATATGGTGGAATAGGATGGGTAGTGCGTAATAAATTAGTTAGCGACATTAATTGTAGCTTTGTCTCAGAAAGAGTTTCGGTCTGTAAATTATATAAGTTAGCGATAATCGGAGTCTACATGAGGTCTCAAGTAGACTCCAAAGTAGACTTTGTTCACGCTGTGTTATTGTTTGGTTGGATTGGGCAAGCGGTGTAAAAGCAGTGAACTATTATATGCATCAGACCTAGAAAAGAGCGAAGAAAGACTAAATCTCTTGAAGTGTAATTTTCTGAAAAGATTGACTAAAAACCAATTCACGGCAAGCTTGATCTCGAATATTAACGAATTTTATACGACCTCTATCAAAAAAAATAGCAAAAAGTCCTTTCTGTATGAAATCAAAATTACGAAAGCGACAAAAAGCAAACAAAGAAGTGCTCAAAGATAAAGCCGCATTAAAACTCAAATTCCTATTTAAAAACAACAAAAACCGGTTCTGGAAAGAAATGAATAAGGAGCGAAATGAGACGGTAAAAACAAATGCAAATGTCAACGCATTAAAAAAAGAATTTCAAGAGTTGTTTACCCAGAAGCTGGTTGAAAACTCTCAGCAATCAGAAAATGTTAAACAAAAGCTTCAAGAATTTATAGAGAAGAACGCGAATGCCGGAGAGACATATGTAACAAGTGAGTTGACAATTCGAGAGGTGCTAAAAGGCATACCAAATGGTAAGAGTCCTGGTTTTGCCAACACAAGCGGTGAAATGTATAAACACGCTAAAAATAACACCTTAATAAGACTGCTTCAAATAATGTTCACAAAAATCATTAGTCTGAAAATTACTCCGTATTTATTCAACATAGGAATAATCAAACCAATTGTGAAAGACTTCAAAAGTGACCCAAACGATATTGTTAACCTTCGACCGATTACAGTATCTGATATTCTGGCAAACATATATGAGAAGATAATACTAACAGAGATCGACAAAGTTAAGATAAACCACCCAAAGCAATTTGGTTTCAAAAAGTCAAGCTCTTGTAATCACGCTATATTCACACTTAGAGAAACAATCGTCTTCAACCGGCATCATAATAAAAAGATACATATTGGCTTTATTGACGCATCTAAAGCATTTGACAAAGTCAACAGAGAATACCTATTTTACAAACTATCACTTAAAATACCAGCCATACTGGTACTTTCACTTATGAGTTACTATTCAGAGTCATATGCAATTGTAATGAGTAATGGGCTCATTTCCGGAATGTTTAAAACAACTCTAGGAGTCAAGCAAGGTGGGCCTGTCTCGCCAAGACTGTTTGCTGAGTACGTCGAAGACTTGATCGAAGAAATCGAAGACTTAAATCAAGGCGCTAAAGTGAATCACGTAAAGATCGACATAATTCTTTATGCAGACGATATACTTCTGATTAGCAACTCGGTTGAAGGTTTGAATAAGATGTTTGAGACCACTGGCAAGTTTGGCGTAAAATGGGAGATAAAGTTTAACCCGAAGAAGACAGTTTATATGGGATTTGGTTTGGTAAACAACCCATTCGCTATAATAAAGCCAACATTTGATGGAATGGAAGTGCAACATGTTAAAAGTGCCAAATACCTCGGAGTGTTAATAAATGAGAAAATTAGTAACAGTGATCATGTAAACAACAGGCGAACAATCACTCTATCAGCAGTAAATAAACTTAAGCGCTCAGTTATTTCGTCGAAATTGCTCTCGCCAAAGATAAAAGTTTTCTGCTATAAGACTTATTGTCGTTCAACACTTCATTACGGACTAGAGCCGATTGCTCTAAATAAGAAGGAAATGGCTGCATTACAAACAACGGAATCTACAATAGTTAAGAATTTGGTTGGATTGGGCAAGCGGTGTAAAAGCAGTGAACTATTATATGCATCAGACCTAGAAAAGAGCGAAGAAAGACTAAATCTCTTGAAGTGTAATTTTCTGAAAAGATTGACTAAAAACCAATTCACGGCAAGCTTGATCTCGAATATTAACGAATTTTATACGACCTCTATCAAAAAAAATAGCAAAAAGTCCTTTCTGTATGAAATCAAAATAATAACAAAGAACATTAGTTTCAACAGACTTAGTGAAGATTGTAACATAAAAATAGTAGAAATCTTGGCGAAAAAGCAGAAAATGCGTGGAGACGTGACGGTAATGGCGATAAGAGCAGAAATGGAGAAGGCATATAGTGTTAAGAAGCTTTATGAGCTTACTAAGATAGCCTAGAGATCTCTAAATCATAACCCTATACTAAATATCTCAATTTGCAAATTTAAAATTTGTCTTTTCTTTTTTTTTATTAACATCGCCCTTGCGGCGTTTATTGAAATAAAATAAATAAATAAAATAAAAAGGTGATAAATTAATCAATTAGATTATTTAGCTATTTGCTTTTCTTTAACTGAAGTAATTTTTCTATGATTTTTCACTTCGTTTCCGTGACTTTATTTATTTCGCGCATAAATAAAAATTTAAATTTTTTTGGAATTAGATTCTTCAAGTATTAAGTTCTCATTGTATTAATTTCTTGTTGGTATTTGTTTCTTTGGTTTTAGATTCTTGGTGTTAGTTTCGTTTGGTATTTACTTGGCAGTAATCTTTATGACAAAGCTCTAATTTGTTTTAAAATTTAAAATTTTATTTCATTCAATTTAGTAAAGTATAGTCAAAAAATGTTATTTTAATAAAAAAAAATCTTGCCATAATTATCATACATAATTTCAACGTAATAAAATTTCATAAAAAAGGGATTAATTAAACATTTTTTTAAATTAATTTAACAATCATTCAAAATTTTCATAAACAATCTGAGTATCAAAGCAAACAAGCTTTGGTTAGAAAATATTACAAACATTAAGAGTCAATAAGAAATGACAATTTTTTTAATCAAAAAATAATTTTAAGGAATATTTATTCAATATTAAAATAAATCGCTGATAATAAAAGTAATAAAAAAAAGATTTTTTTTAGTTATTTTCCAACCGATTACTTATAAAGCTCTTTTATAAATGTTAAAAAAAACTACTAAATAAGTACAATTAAAATACGAGCTTAGAAAAAAAAGAAGACGAAAAATGAATGTTAATTATTAATCAAAATTGCTTTTATTTGAGTTTTAAAAAATCATAGTCGAAATGTATGTTTATTCTTAATTCTTGAAATTTCCATTTACCAACAAAGCCGAGAAAAAATATTGTTAAAAAAATTAAATAATTTCTTTATTTCATAAAATCAATTTGATTGATTGACCTTTCTTCTAGTTCATTTACATAGCTTGAATTACTTCTTCAAATTGAAAAAAAAAAATTATTTAAAATTTCTTCCAAAAAATATTTCAAATTATTTACTCTCACTTTCAAGGGCTTCAATAGAAAAAAACTTCACATCAGCATCCGAGTCTTGATTTAATTTTTCCAAGCACGGCTTTACTTGGCTTTGAAGCGCGCTCGATCCGACCACAGGACAAATCTTCTGCAAAGTCTTGGCCACATTGAACCTGACGTTAGCCACCGGGTCGCTGGCCAGCCCGAGCACAGTCGGCAACATTACTTTTTGAGTCAGCTCGGGTCCGCACGACTGCGCTAACACATTTATACAAAACAAGCAAGTCATTCGGATCAAGTAATTCTGGTCTCTGGCCATGTTCAACACTTTTGGTATTATTGTGCTCTGGGCCCACTCATGACCAAATTTTTCAACCAATTTTTTTAAATTGTTCGTAGCTGCCTCTCGAATAGCATAAACTTGATAATAAAAATATTTTTTTTTTTTTTTCTTTTTTAAATTAAAAAAATCAAAAATTATGAAATATTTTTTTTTCATTTATGGTGCGCCAAATCATTTACTGTAGTCAGTAATATTAATTTCAAGTCCAATAAACTTCATCAGATTTAGTTGATAAATTAATTTTATAAATTTCAAAAATATTAAAAATTAGAATGTGAATGATTTAAGACACTTTAAAATAAAATTATTTTTTTTATTTATAGAGCGTCAAATCATTAATTATTACTTATAAATTTAAATTTCAAAAATATTAAAAATTAGAACGTCTGAACCAACCTTTAATGAATTGAGGCGTTTTAAAAAATAAAGTTTTTTTTCAATATAAAAGGTAAAAAAATTACAAAATAAATTTTTCGTTTTTAATAAAAAAATTTTAAAATTATTTATTTTCATTTATGGTGCGACAAATCATTAACTGTAGTCAGAAATATTAATTTCGAGTCTAATAACTTTCATTAGATTTTGATTTTTTAAATTTATTTTATCTGAATTTAAATTTCAAAAATATTAAAGACAAAAATAACTGAGACTATGGTATATGATTTGAGGCGCTTTAAAATTAATTTTAATCATTAGAAAATTAAAAAATTAAAAAAATTTTAAACGATTTTTCCTTTTATAATAAAAAATTAAAAAAATTATTTTATGGTGCGCCAACAAACATCAGGTATGGTCATCAACTGTAGTCGGAAATATTAATTTCGAGTCTAATGACCATCATCAGATTTTGTTTTTAAATTTATTCTATCTGAATTTAAATTTTTAAAATATTAAAAATACGGGCATTGTGAATTTTGGTATAGGGCACTAGATGATAAAGGTAAGTCGGAGGTCTTTTTATCCTCTAATTCAAGAGTCTGTTGGAAAAAAAGTAGATTAGATATTTTCAAATACCTACCAAATTTTATAGATGAGATATTAAGCTATTAATTAAAAAAAATTAGGCGAGTTGGTTGCTTTTTGATCGAGGAATTAACTTTTTTGTTGTTCCTACCCGACTTACCTTTGAAATTTGGAGCACTATACAAAAAACAAAAAAAAAATAAAAACAACGCCAGAACTTTAATATGGAGCGACTAAAACATGTTCTGGAAATTGAACCAACTTAAACATCCTCTGTACCACCACTTAAAGTTGAGTTGGATTTTTAATATAATATAATATCCCAAATTCACAATTTTCTGAATTTAACAGATTTATTGCAGAGTTTTGCAGAATCAGTATATTGGCGATACAAAGAATGTATCAGCTGCTACAATTTAAAGAACATGTTTTGGTCCTTCAGAACTTAAGCTTTGGTATTTTTAATATTTTGCTTTTGTTTTTTGTACCATAATTCACAATGGAAAAAATATGAATGTCTGAGACTATGGTTTATGATATGAGGCGCTTTAAAATTAATTTTAATCATTAAAATATTAAAAAAATCTAAAATTATTTTTGCTTTTTTAATAAAAAATTAAAAAAAATTATTTAATGGTGCGTCAAATCATTAACTGTAGTCAGAAATATTAGTTTATTAAAAATTTTTTAAATTTATTTTATCTGAATTTAAATTTCAAATATGTTAAAAACAAGAATGTCTGAGACTATGGTTTATGATTTGAAGCGCTTTAGAATTAATTTTAATCATTAGAAAATTAAAAAATTTAAAAAATCTAAAATGATTTTTCCTTTTTTAATAAAAACTTAAAAAAATTATTTAACGGTGCGTCAAATCATTAACTGTAGTCAGAAATATTAGTTTATTAAAAATTTTTTAAATTTATTTTATCTGAATTTAAATTTCAAATATGTTAAAAACAAGAATGTCTGAGACTATGGTTTATGATTTGAGGCACTTTAAAATTAATTTTAATCATTAAAAAATTAAAAAAATCTAAAATTATTTTTTCTTTTTAATGAAAAATTAAAATAATTATTTTATGTTGCGCCAAATCATTAACCTCTGCCAGATATATTAGATTATTAAATTATTTTTTTATAAATCCATAATATCTGAGTTTAAAACAGTAAATGACTAGTGGCACTTTAAAAAAAAAAAATTTTAAATTCATAAACAAAAATTTGTAAAAAAATTTTTCATTTTTTTTAACAAAAAATTACCATGATCCAAAAGCCAGTTGGCGTATAAATTATTTAGTTTTTCATCAAAAAACTCAACTCCGAGCTGTCCAGCCAAAAGTGGCATGTACTCAATGATGGCGAGTCTGACTCTCCATTTAGAGTCCTCGGCAAGCTCTACAATGGCTGGCAGCAAACTCTGCGACAAAGTCTTGACCCCAATCACTTCATTCACACAGTCCAGATTGGATATGATATTGAGTCGAACATCGGGACACTCATCTTTGAGCTGGGTCAAAAACAGGGGCAGCAAGTGTTCAATGGTGTTCTCTTTGCCGACCACTGGCGACAGGCCCATGATCACAGAGGCCAGAGCTGATTTGACATGCTGATTGGAATCATTTACCAAATCTTTTACGTATGGTAGAACATGGGTCATTATGGTCTGTTCCCTGGACTCTGCCGGCAAATTGTGGCAAAAGTCTTTGATTTTTCCGGCAGCGGCGGCCCTCACCTCGGCCTCGTTGTCCTTCAGCAGGCTTCCGAACGCGCTCACAAGCTCGTTTTTGGTGATCTCGGGGCCGACTGCTTGCTGCAGCTCGACAAACTTGTCCGCCACCACGTACCTCACTCTCCAGGACTTGTCGTCTATGGCTTGTTTGATAGAGGGCATCAGGTAGCGCTCAATGTCGTCGTGTCTGAACAGGCTGGCGATGATGACGCACGCCTCCACGGCCAAAAGGCGCACCGAGTCCTGCTCGTCGCTTGCCAAATTGTTGAAAAGAGGTATCAGCTCGTTTTTCACATGGTCCAACTCCACTGCCTTCACAAACTCGCCAAATTTGGACGCGGCCGCTCGACGCACCATCGGCGTGTCGTCCGAGCACAAATTTCGGAACAAAGATCTCAGCTCCATTTTGATCGAGTTGTTGACGCGCTGATAGCACACGCTGATCAGGCCACAGGCGGACGTGCGCGACGTGAACCAGTCGCCTTGGGACAGTCGCTTTACCATTTGGAAAAAATGCTGCTCCAAGTCGGCGGTTGAGTGCTCGGGCGCGAGCAAACGCAGCGAGTCGACCGCTTTGTCGCGCACCACTGTTTCTTCCACAGTGGCCAGGCTTTCCAGCGGCTTTAGGAGACAGTGGACGTACTCGGGACCGCCGACAAGCGGCGTAAACTGGCCCAGCTGCTCGGCAAGCGCCAGCAACACTTCGTCCTCGTCGTATATGGTCTCGGTCAAAAAGGACATTAGCTCGGTGCGCGTGCGCTCGGCGCCCAGCGCCAGCGCGATTGTGGACAACTTTTTGATGCTGTTCAAGCGAAGCTAATAAAAAATTTTGAAAAAATTTTTTAAATTATTTATTAAAATTTTTTAATTAAAAAAATAAAAACTTTAAAAAAAAAAAAAATTTTTTTTTTTTTGTATCCCTACCTGAACGTCTTCGTGTCTTAGCTCGTCTATGAGCACGGCAATTGGAAATAAACTTTCGTCTGATCCAGCGACATCAGTCATTTTTGAAAAATATTTTTTTTTTATCTAAAATGAGAAAAGTTTTAAAATTCTAAAAATTGCCATGGGTCTAATTAAAAATGCTAATCGGCTCATGAAAGCTTCGATGTGTAGCTAAACTTTTCTGTTGATTTTTAATGCAAGAACAAAGCGATGAATGCATTCGGGGTGCAAGTATTGACGAATAAACATTTTATGGTAGTAGTAGAAGCAAATGTTGTTTTCTTTTAGTTGAGCTAAGCTATGTTGATTAGCGATTTGTTGTTAATGCTTGTTGCCGTGCAAATGTACACTGTTGAATTAGTAATTAAGAAAATTTTGGTTGCAATTTTGTCATAATTTGCACGTATTTTGTCACTGTCACTTTATTTTCATTTGTGATCGGCATACACAGTTGTACTATGGGTTGGAATGGCTTTGTCTTCAAAATTAGTTAATTAACTGAACAAATTGATCAATTTTTTTAATTATTTTTTTTTTCTTGAATAATATTTTTAATTTAAATAAACAAATTTAATAAATTTTTAAATTTATTCCTAATTCTTTCTTAGAATTATATAATCCAAAAATTGATCATTTACAACTAAATCTATGGTATGTTGTCGGGAGATCTTTAATAAATAAAGATAATTAAAAAATTTTAATTTTTTTAACTTCCATGAAGCCGAAAGGAACTCTATTGACTTTTTCAAAATGAAATTAAATGCCATCCCGAATACGTTTCTTCAGCCAACTTAAAATTTTGTCTAAAACAGAATCACCCAGAATCTATTACTGCAATATAGAAGAAGAAAGGGGAACTACAAAAATATTTAGAAATGGATTTTTTTAATTTTCTAAAATTGATAAAACATTTTTTAAAAATTTCACTAGCTTAGTCGAAAACTTCAAATCGAAATGCAGAAATTATTTTTTTATGCTAATTTTGTTTATACAAATGAGTAACCAAACAAAACAAAATTATTTAAAAGTAAATTCTTGGTATAATAAATTAATTTTTAGCACGGTTATTTGTTACCATTTTTATAAAAGAGTTGATGAGTTTTACTATCAATAATTGAGGGATGAACCAAAATATTTTTTTAATCGTAGACAGTGAATTAGTAAAATATTTTGTGTTTTTTTTTATTAAAAAACATTTTAGCCTAATGGTTAAATTAAAAATATTAAATTTTAACAAATTTGTATAAACATAACTATTATATTAATTGTGTTCATGTTTACAAAAATAAACAAAATTATAATTTTATTTTTTTTTGATTCAATTTCAAAAAACGAATTTTTGTTATTAGAAAAATTTATCAAGTAATTTTTTTAAACAAAATAAAATTAATCAAATTGGTTGAATAAGTGAAATCAAAAATAAAATATTATTAAAATAATGACTCATAATGCATTAATTTTTTTTAAATGATTATGAATAGTAACTAGAATTTAAATTATGCTAAGATATTTGAAATTTTATTCAAAATTAAAAAATGTGATTTTTTTGTAAGCAAATAAAGCATTTTTTATCCAGTTATAATTAAATTCTCACTTCCTTGTATACATACTATCTTAAATTAATAAACCTTAATCTATTAAATTATTTAGTAACATATTTACTTTTTTATCTAATTAATTAAGCCCCCTTTTATATTTAAAAAATGTTAATTTATAACGATTTTAACTTTTAATATTTAAATTATATAGCTGAAAATCATATATTCCATTAGAATTTCATTATAAATAAAACATCGAATTAAATGTGAAGGAGTGTATTTGCATTTACTCATTGTAAAAAACTTAATTTTATTTAAATTACTGATGTTGCCAATAAAAATTTAAAAAAATGTTACAATTGATACATTCAAAATTGGTGAAATACTTAGAATTGCTTATAAGTCACAGTTTTAAGTCCAAGTAACAAAAATTTAAGTCAAAGTTATGACTTAACTTAAAAAAAAATATATATAACCATTGACTTGACTTGACTTGACTTGACTTAAGACTTGTGACTTAAAAACAAGTCTGAAAATACTTTGGCAACTTAATCAGAATCAATGGCAAACTGATCTTGGACCAATTAAGGAAAAATTTGTTTTTGTTTGAAATACTCTTAATAGCGATATTATTGATATAGTTAAAACTTATTTTTAAGAAAAAGGGGATACATGTCTTCAACCTGAAAGTCTTTAATTTCAGCAGTTTGACTGCATCCATGCAATCGAATATTTCATCTAAGAGTCTGAATGAGAAAGTGAGGATGAACAGATCAAGAATTCTTCTAAAAAAAATCATCGGAAGCATTCAATCTCAGGCTGGGAAAAAAATGAAATATTTTTTTTTTGTGTTTCAGGATTAATCAACAGGCTAGTCCATAAAAGGCTTATTAACACTACATTTTTCAAATTTAAATTTAAATTTAATACATTTTAGTAAAAAAATAAAATCGAGTTTAATTGTATAATTCAGCATTTTAATGCTTAAATTAAAATTTTTAATTTTTTTTTACAAAATATGTTAAAATTAAATTCTGTTGGAAACAAACATTTAAAATTTTTGGACAACTTTACATATCTGGGAAGCAAAAATGAAGTTTTTCAAAAAGAAATCGGAAAAGAGTCAAACTTGTGTGGTCAGCTTTTCTCATATATAAAGAATAATTTACATCTCTACAGCAGTTAATGTAAATCGGTACTTTTGTATGAGTTCTAATGTTGGAGAATGAACTGACCAAATGTAATTCAAACGAAGAGCTGTACTGAAAATCAAGAACTAAACCAATCTGCGCCATGATTCGCAAAAGACAACTCATCTGGCTTGGTGATGTACTAAGAGCCAATAGGCAGAATCCTTAGAGTCTCATTGAAATTAAATGGTCTGTAATTCTTAAATAATTTTTTATTTATTTGTATTGTATTAAATTTTTTTCCATTTAATAAAAAAATTAAAAATTTTTTGATTGGAAAAATAATCAAAAAAAATTATAACTTATAATAAAAAAATATTTTAAGAAAACACTAAAAAATTATATGAAAAAAAGTGTGATGTTGAAAGAGATCCAGGTAGCCCATGGTTAGGGAATTTGGTTGAGTAATAATAATCAGCGTAATTGCTTAAATATTGTTTTATTTTTTAGATAATTGCTCTGAAATTTAAAAAGCAATTTTTGATAGCATGAAAAATCAATGCCATAAAATTCGTTGGAAAAAAATTTTCTTTAAAGTCTATTTGATTTTTTGAGAAAGAATCAAAAAAATCAATCATATCGAATGAGTGAATTAAAATTAAAATTAAATATTATAGAAAATTTATAGCAAAATTGTTTTTTTTTTGAAACGATAATTTTTTTTAATAATTTTAAACAATGAAAAATATCAAAAGATACAAGAATTATTAATAAATTTTTAAATTTTAAATGTTTTTATTTTAGAAGATTTAAAGATAAATTTTCTTCACCGTCCCGGAATAAAAGACTCTAAATGCTTTCGGATAATTTTGGGATAAAAAAGAGTTTTATCTTTTATTATTTTTTATTCATCTTTCAATGAGCTTAATTTTTGTATAAACTTTTGAATAAAATGATAAAGTGTCCAAAATCAAGCAGTATCTTCCGTTTTAATATCATTTAGACCTAAAATTTCATTTTGATTGTAATCTCGATCATAATAATCAACATTCATACTGGGATCTTCATCAGGAGCATAAAGATTCTTTAAAAATATTACTAAAATTACAGTTTGGAAAATTTATTAAATCTACTTGAAGATATGATTTACCACTTGGGTCATCTAGGATCACAGTTACATCTAACATTTTTCCATTTTGAATCAATTCAAGTTTATCTAAAAAATCTTCCATTAAAATGGCTTTTTTCCTGCTATATTCATCGCCAGTAAACGAAAAAGGACATGTTTCTCTCAGTTGAGTGATGGCATTCCTCAAAATACCTTCCAAAGTTGTAAATTTACCACCTAAACTTCCCGAGTTCATATAAAAGTCAATTTCTGGAATTTCTAAAGTAGCATTTTCAGAAATGATAATCTCTCTATTTAAATCGCTGGGGTTTCTAATTTTTAAAGTATACTGCACTCCTTTAGCAGATATACCGCCACCATATTTAATCGAAGACGATTTGAGTCCGCAAGAATCACATGCACTGCAAGTGATTACAATTTTCTTGAAAAATGGAATTTCCATCATATTCATTGATGTGCTACTCGGTTTCAGACAATTAGGACATTGATTCTGAAACTCAGCGAGACTATTCATCAACTCATTTTGATTCTTCTCTATTACTTCAGTTTGTTCCATTGAAAATATCAAATATCACATTCAATTATTTTTTTCGAATATATTTTTTAATTTTAACCCTTTTTATTGCCATAGTAAATTTCGAAATAATAAAATTTCGTTGCCAAACATGCTTCAACATGTCTGTTTTTTTTTGCTCCAAAAAAAAATGTATTTCTCAAATATTTTACCGAAAATAAAATTTTGCTACAGTCTAGATTTGAGACGATGTTTTTGGTAATTTTTACGGAAAATAGAAAAGGCAGAGTGAAATTTTTGATAAAATTTCATTTTCCAAATTCCATCAAGAGATTTTAAATGCGCAGCTAAATTTAATCGTAGATTTTAATCTTTGTAGCATTTCGAAGCTTTATTTAAAAATAATTGAAAAAGGATTTTAATTTGTAAAAAATGCATTGAAATCCAATTTCGAATTTAAAATCTTTTGATCAAATTTGAAAAATAAAATTTGATCAGAAATTTTACTTTGCCAAAAAAAAGTTATAATAGTTGATTAAAAATTTTCTAAAAATTATTAAATAAATTAATAAAACAATTTTTTTTTGAAAATGATTAAATACTAATTAGATTTATGTTTTAATTTTTTTTACTTACTTTCACCTTTTTTTACCATTCTTTACTCGAGAAAAAATGTAAATTTACGAAAAATTACGATTTACCTAAAATTGTTTTGCAGAAAAATAACCTCTTTTTATCGGAAAAATTAAAAATTAAAATTAAATTTTTTTTAACACGAAAATTTGGACCTATTGACAACGGGCTCTTAGATATACTCTCTATTTTGAAATGATGTTCTTTTTAGAATTCATATTTAGCTTTAGTCTGGACTAGACGTCCTTTTTATCCTTTTTGACTATTTTTAGTCAAAAAGAATGTTCTTTTTGAAGAACGTCTTACGACGTCAATCGCTTAGTCAAAATATGGTTAATTAAGAATTTTAATGTTATTTAAATGAAAAAATATAGGTTTTTTACAAAAAATAGCTTTATCATTACTTACATCACTAATTCCTTTTACATCAACTTTGAAATTATCTCTTTCTACTGTGCTACTAATTGAAATTTTTGCAGTATAGGTTTTTGGCAATTTTGCTTCTAAGAAAGGAACTTTAGGCGTCATTACTGGTTTCTCAATGTTCTTTTAATTTGCGACGGATGCTTTTTCACGTCTCCATTTAATTTTGGATGCAATCTCAAGACCTAATGGTCAGTCAGAAATTAACTTCTTAGTCAGAACTTTTTCTATTTCTCCTTCATATCCACGTAATCCATTTAAGTTTGTAGGTCTAAACTTATCTGACGGTTCTTTGAATTTTTTTAATATTCTGCCAAAATTGTCTTCACCGTACCATTTTAAATTAAATAGAAGATTGTACTTCTAAATCTTTATTTTCAAAATTAATTAAAAAATAAATACAGTTAATATATATATGTATAAAGAAAGAGTGAAAAAGAGAGATAGAGGGTGTTACACAACTAACACAAGAATAGTGGAAACCTATGAGGCTGTCAATCTCCTTTCAAGAAAAATCTTCAATGGAAGCCCCCAAAAAAGCCATTTTGTTCAATGAAGCTGCAGCCTCATTTTTCGGAATGAGCTTTTTCAAATCAATGTAATTTTTGCATCTCAAACTTGCTGCTACCGCGGATAAAAAAAGCGGTTAAAAAAAATTTGGCCGGTCAAGTGACTTCGTTTATGATTCAGACAAAAAAATGAGGGTAAGGAAAGTCTCGATAGATAGATACCCACGTAATTTTTTTGCAAGAATTTTTCAATAAGTTACCGATTTTGCCCTATAGATAAGGTTAGCACACAATTGGTTAATTCTATCGATAAGGCACCGATAGAAAATATCGTTGATTTATCGATAATAACTATCATTCATTTATTGCTATTAGTTATAGGTTATTTTTCAATAAGCTTGACAAAAACCGATCTTTAAATAATAAAATATGGGATTTATTAATGAAGTTGTAAATATTTTTGAAAAGTAACACATTTGAAAAAAACAATTTTTTAAAACATTTACAAAAAATGACTCTTCTTAGTAAACCACTTGAATCATTCAAAGCGATTGAGGTTATTGAACTTGATCAAAGTAGTATTGTCGAATGGTTCAAAGTTAAAGGTTTTATCCCAAAATCCAAAGCATGTCCAAAATGTCAGATGGCTATGAAGTTCATCGAAAGGCAGGATTCTTTAGATGGATTTGCATGGCGATGTACGACCGATACCAAGAGATGCAGTCTCAGAGATGGAACTTATTTAGAAAAATTTCGTATTGATTTGAAGACTTTCCTTAAAGTTGTCCATTATTGGGCCATTCAAGTCCGACAGATAGATCAAACGTGTATGGTCACAGTTGAACGTCAAACTCTTAAAACGTGCCAACAAAAACTTAGACACATAGCAGTGATGTCATTAGATATTGAAAATTTTAAACACAACAAAGGCAAGGATTTAAAAAGGAGGCAAATATGGGTGTTTGGTATGTACGAGCGAGGTTCCTAACTATGCTTGTTTATCGTTGTGCCAAAACGAGATGCCTTTAATTTATTAAATGTTATCTACAAGTTTATCCATCCTGGTACTTTGATCTACTCAGATTGTTGGAAGGCTTATAGTCGTATCCGTGACTTAGACAAACACTTCAAACACTTGACGGTCAATCATCAACTTTATTTCGTTAATCCAGAAAACGGAGTACACAAACAGCATTGAGTCGGTCTGGAATGCTGCTAAGGTGCATATCAAAGTAATGAGGGGTGTTTCCAGAGATTATTTAGAGTCATATTTAGTTGAGTTTTGTTGGCGTCGTAAGGCTTGTTTGGCCGGAAGAGGTGATGCCGCTGATGCTATTATCGACGAAATATCTAAATATGATTCAAGTAGATTTGATATGAATGAGATGGCTGAAGCTTTAGTAAAGACTGGTGTCTACAACTAAAGTTGTTGCTCCGGGTCGACTAGATACAGCTGAGTCTGTCAAGGCCTTGTTGACTGCTTCATTGATTCTCCTGTTCTACTGGAGTCCGCTATTTCTGACAAAGATTTGTCGACTGCTGCTTCAGTCATTCCAGAGAATCTGGAGTAGGCTGATTCGGTTGAACCCTTGTTGACTGCGGTTGTAATGTGGTTGTTTTGATAAACTGGTTCGGTCCGGTCTTGTTGTATCACATCGTTAGTCTCACTGGTATTTGAGTCTTTTTTTGTAGTCGGTTTCTGGTTGACTGAAGTTTCGGTCTCTCTGGGAAGACCGGCGCCGGTTGATTTGGTCAAAGCCTTGTTTAATGTAACTTTGGTTGCTCCGGGGCTGTTACGATCAGCTGATATGGACATTTTTTGGTTGATTGTAGCTCCGTCCGCTTTGGGACTACTCGAGTCAGCTGATTTGGTTAGGACTTTGCTGACTGATGCTTTGAATATTCCGGGATGACTCGAGACAGCTGAATTGGACAAAGAATCATTATTTACAGATGTTGATTGAATTAGCCTTGTTTGATTAGGTTGTGGCGGATTAGTGAAGGTTTTGATTGGTTTTAAGGTTTTGTTGCTGTGTAGTTCTAAAATTTTGATTAAAGATGGAGGAATCTCAGTTTTAAGGAATTGTGGATTTAAGTTGAATGGAGTTGTTGCTTAGTTGCTAATCTCGGTCTTCTGGATGCAAAACCCACACAAGTGTTTCATTTATGATTCCACAGAACCATCTTTTGCTGTTTTCGTCTTTCTTGTACCTGAGTGTTTTTCCATTGGTATCAGTTTCAATGTGGGGTAAGGCGTTGTTTCGCTCTTTCTTTTTGTCCCTGCAAGCCTTGTCAAGTTTGCGTTCGGCTAGGGTTTTATCTTTGTTTAGAAAAATACCTTTGAATTATGTGGATTTGTACAGCTCTCGTGATAGAGATAAAGCCTTGTTTCTGCTTTCCGAGTCTTTTAATTGTACCACCAATATTGAATTTTTAACTGGATTGGTTTCCTGAGTAGTTCTTGGTTTGATTCTGTTGATGCGTATACATTTTTCTTCAGCAATGCCAATTTTGTCTAAGATTTGGTGTACCTTTTCTTTGTCATGTTTTTTCCTTTCATTTGGTATTTCACTGATACATTCATCTAATCCACAAATAATGAGATTATTCTCAATTTTATTTCTAGTTTTGAATTCTTTTGCTACTTTTGATATAATTACGAGAACAGATTCATTGTTCTGGTTGCTATTATCGATCAAACTTGCTAATGTGCATACTGGAATTGTGTGGGCTGTTTGTTGAGGACCTTTTTCAAGTTAAGGAATTTTTTTATGTTGTTCATTAATCGTCAGTTCTTTTTATGTTGTTCATTAATCGTCAGTTCTTTTTATGTTGTTCATTAATCGTCAGTTCTAAGCTTTGATTTTTTGATTCGAGGGAGCTGACTAGAGCTTGAAGAGATCTAAAGGCCGAAACCAAATCAACAAAGTACTCGCTTATCTTACCAGGTCTCACTCCAAAATTGCCCTGACCAAGTCCAGGCCATTCTTTAAGGAGTTCGTTACTATTCATTGAAGTTTTTGGAAATTTGAAATTTATATGAATGATAGTTATTTTGATAATAACTATCATTCATTTATTGCTATTAGTTATAGGTTATTTTTCAATAAGCTTGACAAAAACCGATCTTTAAATGTTAAAATATGGGATTTGTTAAAATATGAAGTTGTAAATAAAAAATTAATGAAAATATTAAATAATTATAAGAAACATTTATAAATTTAATGTTTTGCCTTACTTTACGTTAATACGATACGTAAGTTAAGAATATCTCAACACAATATAGATGGTGCTGAATGTGTCAAAGTCGTGTTGTGATTTATGAAGCTGCAAAACTGGACATGGTGACAATCAAGAATATAAATAATTTTAAACCTTTAAAATATATTTACATCTTATCTTTAAATGACGGTTAGATTTAAGACTTGCTCAGGTGAAGTTTGAGTGTGACTGTTGAATTTGATAACTAATTAGTAAGTTGAGGCTGATTGTGTTGAGTTTCCCTTATTTTTTTTTAAAGCTTATTACTAATAAAATTTATTTCATTTTTTAAGTGTCGAGCAATGAATCCATATTGCTCTCTAAAAAAATAAAATAAACAATTCAAACCTTTTGCATAATACTGTGTCAAAATTTCACAACAATATATTAAATATCACAATAAATGTAGCTATTTGTCTTGGAAAATTAAAGTTATTAAAAAATATTTAACTAGCTCAGTTAAATATTAAACGTTGCAATGATATATTAACTATTACATAAAATTCACAAAATAATTAGACGTCTGAAAAAATATTCAACAATCACAGTTATTTTTTAACCAAATCTGGAGGCAATTCAGCAGGACGACAGACTTCAGGTTGTTTTCCTAATGGAACTAGAGTGAGAAATTGAGCCAAAATCTTAATTTTCTATTGCTTGTAGTGAGTTCATCATTCTTTTTTAATATTTTGAATTGATCATACTTTTTTAAGATGGTGTTGTGAAATTCAAATACAAATTGAACAAAAATTCTTTCTTTTTTAATGAATTAAAATCAAAGTTAATAAAATATACCTAAAAAAAAACTTTTTCTCATGTTTAAATAAGACAAAAAATTAAACATTATTAATATTTAAATTGATTTTTAGTTTAATTTACCAAAAAAAAAATAATGATTTTATTTTAGGTAATAAAGGTGCAACAAAGTAAGTTGCACTTTGTTGCAGTATTTTTTTAGGTATATTTTATTAACTTTGATTTTAATTCATTAAAAAAGGAAAAATTTTTGTTCAATTTGTATTAGAATTTCACAATACCTTTTAAGATTCTGTTTTCAAAAAGTACTTATTTTATTGTAAATTTAAGCATTTTTTAATATCATCATAACTATCTGAGATAATTAATATTTTAATGTAACAATAAAATAAATAAAAGATAATTAATTAATCTTTATGAATAATAATATATTTTTAGGTCAAATTATATTTTTGTAAGATTAATTGGTTTATTTTTAAGACGTATTAAATTTTTACATAATAATTTATTCGTTTTCATGATGATTATTTTTTTATGTGAAAATTGATTCTTTGTTATGTTATTTATTATGTGACATTTAATTAAACATAATTAAATGTGGTGTCATTTTTCTAACCAAAGTCAATTGAAAATAAAAAAAAAATAAAAAGATTAAAAAATATAAATAATTGTAAAAAGAGCTATTTTCTGGCAAATATAAATTTATTTATTTTAAAATTATGTTTCAGTATAATTAAATAATTCAATTGATATAAAAAAAAAACAATATCATCTTAAATTTTAATTCTTTAGCGAAATGAAAATTTAAAATAAATGATCAGATAGCCTTGTTACTAAAAATTATAATAATTTAATTTTATTATGAGCTAAGAGTTAAATCTTTAAAGCTCAGCAAATTTAGAATAAAATTTTTAAAAAAATATACAAAAGTCTAGCAACCGTATCCTCGGCCAATCGATCTACAACAATATTTTTTAGCGCATTCCAAATTTTCGCATCCATTAGCAGTATCACTAAGTGGACCATCTGTGATATTGTCACAGTAGAACAAATTTTCACCTTTAAGCACATCACTGAACTCCAAAAACAAATTCATACCAAATGACGTTACATTTACACAACCAGACAAATTCAAATATTCCAAATCATTTAGCTCGTATTTTGAGGCCAAAAAACTTGATTGAAAATTTTAAAATTTTACCCTTTTTTTAAAATAAAAGCTACCTCAGACTATAATCAGATATGGACCAACAACCTGAAAGATTTATTGAAATCAAAGATGACTTGTTATTAAACTCTTGATGTTTGGCACATTTTTCACAAATATTTTTATCTCCAGATTCAATTTCTTTTATTTGATCTCGGCTAGGATCGCATTTAATTGTTGGATCTAGCATACAACTTGTATTTGATTTGATTTTGTTGGATATGAGTAAAAATTTGAACGCATCATCTGTTAAATTTTGGCACCCTTCGCAGTTTAAACTTCGAAGTTTATCCAAACGAACTCTTAAAAAAATTTCAATTTTGATAGCTTTGATTTCGAAAAAAAAATTAAAATTTATAAAATTATAAAATTTAAATATTTTAATGATTTTTTATTTAAACCAGTAATAAATAAAAATTTTATTAGGTTTTTTAAATATTTTTTGAAATAAATAAATTATGAATTTTTTGTTTTTAAGTTTTAAAAATTAGAAAAATTATAATTAATTTGATTAATATAAATAAAGGCTACCTAAAATTATGAAATATGTTTAAATGTAATGTTTGTTAACTACTAGACGAAAAACAAGTGCACTCTTCAATATTTCTAAAAATTTTTTAATATAATTATATTGCTTATATTTTATATTTAGAGAATATTTTTTTAAAAGTTTTTGAATCTTTTAAAAATTTTTCTAAACCAACATTCACTTAAAAGAAATTTAGATATTTTTGATAAGGTTATATCCTAAAAAATCATTTAAACAAGGGACAACGAATCAATTAGATTAAATTGTTTCCTTCAAAAAATTGCAAAAAAATTTTTTTTTAGTCCATAACTAGAAATGCCGATGTTTTTGAGTTTTTTTTTAACTCTTACTTTTTTTAGGAGAATTTAGAACAATTATACTATTTTTTTTTAAAAAAGAATTTTCGGAGTTTTTTTTTCTGTCTAATCTAAAATTTGTTAATGAATTTATTTGCTTTCTCCTACAAATTGGTGATTATAAGTTGAAAATTTTTTGGGTGAAAAATTTTATAAAGTTCGAAAACCTGTTCTAGAATTATAGAAAAAAAAATCAAAATTGAATGAATAAAATAGGTTACAAGGTTGTCGGTATATGTTTCTATAAATTTGTTTATATGGATTTAAAAATTGTTTATTCTTTTTTTAAGATAAATCGTTGCTAAACATTGTCTGATTGCTGTGTAATTAAACTTTTCAAAACAGGGGTTCTGTAAATTTTCCAACATTTAATGCAAAAATTATGTTTTTTTCCTAAGAAAAATGCGTTTTAAGCGACTTGGATCAAATTTTTATTTTCTTATTTTGTGCAACGATTTCGTTTCATTTGTTCCAGAGTAAAATTTGATGCAAATCGTTTCAAAAAAAATTATAATCATCATATTATTGTATAAAATGTTAGAAAATTCACAAAGTCGTTCTTCAGAAAGGTACTTTAGTTATTTCATTTGATTTTAAGTGATCAATTAAATTTTTTTTTATAAATATATTCTTTATACAATGAATGAGCCATCAATTCCTTGAAACTTTTATCTTTTATCATTATTCTTTTAAATTAATTTAAATTTAAAATAAAATTGAATGAATTTTTTTGAAGTTCACCCTTGAAGTTTATTTTACAAAAAAAAAATAAAAATTTAATCCTTTAATTTATTTTATTTAATCAAATAGATTAAAACCCGGAGCGGTTTTTAAAGTCAGTTATTTTACTATATATTTAATATTGAATAATTTAATAAAGCTTCTATCAATTTGACAAAATAAAACTTATTAGATAAAATAACTTTAATTTTTTCTTATTTAAGACCAAATTCATAAAATAAAACTCTTCATCGGAATTAAAAAATTCTAAGCTAAAATCAACCTCAGGAAAAAATGGCATTTTTTGTCACAAAGTGAAAAATTACCTACCCGCGAAAAGAGTTATCTCCAATAGTGTTATAACCAATATTTAACTCAATCAAATTGGGACACAACTGTAAAATCCTACGCGCCAAATTATTGTTCAACGAACTACAGTTGCTCAAATTTAACTTTTGGACAAAAACACCAATTTTTGGCAACAAATTTCTTATCCAGTATTGCAATGTTTTTATATCATTTATATCCTTTAATAAAAAAAAAAAAGAACGCTTAAATTTAAATTCTAAAATTAATTCTACAATTGAAGATGAGTTGTCAAAATCGTCCTCATCGCTTTCGTCAATAAAATCCATTTCTTTGAACTGAGCATTGGAACAGTTCACATTTCCTTTTGATAAAGACCGATTCTCTAAATAAATTTAAGAATAAAAAAAGAAAAAAATCTCTAAATTTTTATTTACTTGATTTCCACTGATTAAAATCCAAATAAGTCCAATTGCATGGGTCGTAGATCAGCTTGTTCCATTTTCGGCAAGCTTGGGCAGATCTTAGTTTGTCCGAGGTGGACAAAAGCGAGAAAATTTTCAGCAAAAGCTCGTCAGGAAGCTGGTTAATGTAATTTGAATTTGGTCTATCTGATGCTAAATTTCTCATTTTGGGCTCACATCGAGCTCTTTTGGCTCCATGGGACCGCTTCCTTTGCTGCATGTGCAACTTGATCACTACGTTCTTCATTTCATGAAGTTCTTCCTCAGTGAAATGTTCAAAAAGAAGTGGTTGAAAAACTTCTTCTTCCTCTTTCATATGGGGAAGGAATTTTTTGAAAAATTTATTCAAAGCTTTGCGCAATCTCAGCCCAAAGCTTATCTTTTCGCTAATTGATTTTGTCTTATTCAGGTACATGTAGCCGGCCTCGACCAAATTTATCAGTGGAGAGAACTCGTCGTCTTTGTGGCAGTTGCACACGGCTGAGTTATAAATGGCCATGGCGGTAAGCTTTGTCTTCAATTTGATCATAATGTGCTCGTTCTCGATTTCTTCATGAAGTTTAAACTCGTGGAATATGGTGCCAAGATTGGCCAGAAGCATTATTAAAGCATCGTTGTTGGCAAAGTCAGTAGTGTCAAGCTTAAAAGTTTTTTAAGGGTAATTTTTTGTTTTTTCACCTTTTTACTCACGTTTTGATTGCAGGACTTAACCAGCTGCTTCATGCGGCTGTGCGGAATTTTGAATACATTGAACTCTTCGGGCTTTATTGACATTTGTTATCCGTAAATCTAAATAATTCAATAGAATGTTTTTACGCTCAATAAAATGTAAAAATATTATTATTTTATTTTAATTTTTATTTTAATATTTCTAGTAGTATGCATCGTAAAAAGCTAAATAAAAGAACATTTTCGTTGCTTGTGAGAGTTGGAGATCTCATGCAGTCTCATTTTGGCGTCTGAATGGCATTACTTTTAAGTTGATGAGTGAAATATTTTTTAAAGAAAAATTTCAATTTTTTATACAAAGTAATTTACTTATTCGAATAATTAGGCGATGAAATGCCTTCTAAATTTAATAAAAATAGATTTTAAATTTTTTTCATCATTTCATTATTGAGTTAGATATTTTTTTTCATTTCATTTTTCATTTAAACTAAGCAAAAATTTATTTATTTTTTAGATTACAATTTTTAACAAGTTTTGTTTAAAATATATTTTCATCTGATAAATTTTTAAATGAAAAAAAAATGACTTTTTCAAAATCTAGTAACTTTCATATTTAACAAATTAGACCTATGAATTTTATTAATTTAAATATGATAAAAAATAGATAACACAAATGAATTCTTTTTTTGTTAATTTTTTCTCATTTAAAAAATTTGTTCTGTCTCTTATATCACACAACTTCTAAATAAAAAATTTTGATTTTTTTAAATTCAATAAAAATAGTTCATATTTTAGTAAAATAAAAAAGCGAAAAAAAATTTTCCGATTCAGTAATTAAAAAAATTGATAAAAGAAATTAAAAAAATTTTTTTTAAAACCTTGCAAACTACCCCGGGGTCTATTGGCCACAGACCCCCAACCATAGCATATACTCAAGCACCAATTTTATTTTTATTATTTTTTTCTATTGACTCGGGGTTATAAAATGAAAACATAAATGTCAAGTTGATTAGATGTAACCAGCGGAGTACCTCAAGGTTCAGTATTGGGACCTCTTTTATTTTTAATATTTTTAAATGATCTTTCGACTCGTTTAGTTAATAAATGTAAGAAATATGTCGATGATACTAAAGTTTTGTCTGAAATTAAGAGTTCACAAGATAATCTTGTACTTCAAAAAGATATAGACTTTATTTCAAGCTGGTCACTTACTTAGTCTTTGGATTTAAATATCGAAAAAAGCAGTTTAATGCATGTTGGCTTAAAAAAATCCTTTGCTTAACTATACAATATTTAGCAAATACGGTACAGAGAATTTATCTAAAACAACTCTTTAAAAAGATCTAGGTATTTTTTTATCAAAATGACTTGAAGTGGCCTAACCAAGTAAAATATTACAAGAGCCGTGGAAATCGTATTTTGGGGAAACGGTGAAAATAAATTTATGGCAAAAAAAAATTAACATAATAGCCACTTTTAACAAATAGATATGTCTAAATAAATCAATTAAAATAGACAGGTAAAGTCAAAAATAGCCAATTAAAAAAATAGCTTGTTGAAAATAGCAAAGTTTATTAGAAAAAAAGTTTTTTTTATGATATGATATGAACTTAATTAAGTTATTAATCAATATTTTAAAATTAAAGCTAAATATTGTAAAATTCATCTAATTTTTATCTTGTCATTATTATTCAATAACTCAAGTAGACGTTTTTGAATTAATTCTTGATTACTATTTCGATTAGCAACTAAGCCTGTTTTCACCATGATTAGATTGTTCTCTACTCTTTTGTGCTTTTTTTTAAACTTTCGACAAATCATAAACAACAGGATGGCTTTTTAACATATTACCAAACGAGTTATGCCATGACTATGTGGTACATGATTAGTGGTATGAGGTATATTATTATTTATTTATTTTATTTATTTGTTAACTGTACGAGGTATATTGTTTAATATTCTTGAATAAATACTCCAAAATTCAACATCGAATAATGGCTTAGCTCTTGTTGTCATTATCTTGACACCTCTTCCTCTTCCAGTTTTTTTTACCACTTCTTTGCCCAAATTATTGTCTTCAAAATAATCATACAATAAAGAATTTTTTACAAACATCTTCAGGTGGTACGTAAGCAAAGCACACTAACAGCTTTATTAGCTTTCTATAGCACGCTTTTAAATTATTGAAGTGATTCTCGAGGTCAAGTTTCTGTTTTCCTCGCCAAATTGACTGATTTAAATGAAAAAAGCAACATTTACTTTGGTAGATGACAAATTAATTTAAAGCAAGTTAATCAAATTTGAAAATTTGAAAAAAAAAAATTGTAATATTATAATTATTGGTTTTGGAAAAACTCCAAAATGATTTTCGAAGATAGTGGTGGAGACAATTCCTCTCAACACCAAATACTTGGCTCGACTAAAACCGGCCCAATCACCAGCACAAACTCTACTTATTTTCCTCAAACTCGACAAACCGAAGACAACAATCCAAACAAAAGACCGCTCAGTAACAATTCGACTCCAGAGAAAACCGAAACAAAACGAAAGAAAAACGATATCTGTGATATTTAGCCGTGATCTGAACTTAAGATCACGGCTAATTGTAATCTCTTAGTATTTCCAGGAACAGCTGATTCGAAAGAGAGAATTTTAGATTGCTCTTCTGCCTTTCCTAACGTTAAAAGACTTAATTTAAGTTCCAAACCAGAAAATCCAACTCTAATAGTCAAAGGTATAAACGAAAAAAAATTGAGTCTACATGCAGAAGAGCTGAAGGGTAAAGGTGTTACACAAGCTATCGAAATAAAAAAACCAAGTGGTGAACAAATGAAGTTAACAAAAATCATCCTAAATTCGAACGAAACAAAAAAAAAGATCTTACAAGAGGGGTCCTGGTAATTGATGGTGAAAGATTTTATTTTGAAGAACCAAAAACTTTCACTGTGTTAATTGTAAAGAGAATCACTCGTCATACTACAAAGGTTGTAAAGAGTATAAAAGAATGTTTAAAGCTAACATCGAAGATCAAAAAAACACCAACATAATTAGCATCACCCAACAATTGATTTTCATTGACAAAACCATCAATATCATCACTTTCATCTAGATCGTCTATGTAATCAGTTATAACAGTATTTGATTGCAATATATGATTTAAGCACAAATGTAGATTATATTGATTAGTAAATCCACATTTACTGAAGCTACTCGTGATTACAGCTGAGTTAAAGTTTAACCAAATTTCGGATAGCCATCTAATGGAAAGAGCGTAGCCGGGTGATTTTGCGTTACCGAATCGAGTATAAGTTCTTTCTTCTTCCAAAAACCATTTATTCCACCTTGTATGGTATTCTTTTTATAAAGCACCAAACCAACTAACATCTGCCGGCTGAAGAATGTTGGTCATTCTTGGTGGTATATACACTGATGCAATGTCAAACCTTTTTAACTCATTTTTGACGTTTGCAGTTAAATGGCAACGAGCAGAGTCTAAGTATAAATATATCTCATCATAAACATTTTCTAGCATATAAGGAACTTTTATCGTCTTTATATAGTTTATCAAAACCCATTCATTAAATGTTGCACCTTTTTCCTCATACGTATAATTTAAAGGGAGATCTAAATAAATACATTTTTCATCCATGTTAAAGATAATACCAGTGTTATAACCCAAATTTGATGTCATATTAAATTTGAGTTTAAAATAGTTACAATATTATTTTCAACAGTTACGATATTATTTTCAACAGTTACAGTAGTTATTAGTCATAATTTCTAGTCATAATTTTTCATATTTAAATGCTTGTTTTTCAATATTAGTTTCAGATTCCAATTTATTACAAATAAAGATTTATCCTTAAAAAGTTTTTTCTTTTATTGTTTGGTCTCTCAACAAAAGCATAGCGGGAGTTATTGAATTAATACTTGTCTATGTACAAAAAGATAATAAACAAAAACCACGTCTATTACATCAGGTTTGTAGTTTACAGAATTAACGATTACTTGGCATTCACTAAAAAAGCTTTTTATTAAACAAATAGCATTTTTTGGAAGATCTCGACTATTGGTAGTGACACTACGTAACACCAAGTTTTTTCGACTGCAAAAATTAACGAACCAGCCATTTGATGCTTTAAATTCAATACCTGATTCATTTGTGTATGCATACAAAGTGTTATGAATTTCAGCAGCTTTGAGTTTGATTGTTGTCCCACTAAGACAGCATCCTTTAAGCCTTTTTTCTTTAACCCATGTGTAAAGATGGTTCTCCAGTGCAGGATAAAATGACCGATCGACACTTGAACTAACGGTATATTTTTTTCGTTTGAGTTTAGTTTTCAAAATTTTAGACTCTGCTTTAATCCAAACGTCTATCAATAAGATACTTTTTGGCACAATCATTAATAACGTTGCCTTTTTGGTAATGTGTTATAATTTTTAAATTAAATTCTAACGTGTATCTACTTAAATTCTACGACTTGGTGAAATTCCGACTGGTGCTTCATCGGTATCTGAATTTCTAGTTGAACTATCAGTCCCAGATACAAATTGACTTTGATTAGAATCTAGAATTTACTCATTTTTTATATCTTAAAAACTATTGTGAATATAAGCCAAGAAAAATGCTCAAGAAAAAAGAGAAAGCGCGTATGTTTCTTTTGAGTTTTAGCTTTAGATACAACTGAATTTTATTTTAAAAGCAGTTTAGTTTGAAAAATCTAATAACAACATATACATTTCTACTTTTTCCTCAAATTTTTACTTTAAAATCTGAATATTAGCCCCGCACTTAAAACTAAAAAATGTATTTCTAATAAAAAAAACACAGGAGTAGTTCTATTATCTGGTTGTTTTTAAAACATATCGAATGG
This sequence comes from Brachionus plicatilis, assembly GCA_010279815.1. Lineage (NCBI taxonomy): Eukaryota > Metazoa > Rotifera > Eurotatoria > Ploima > Brachionidae > Brachionus > Brachionus plicatilis. Next base: position 1,869,145 of record QEOQ01000640.1, on the reverse strand, counting down.
TGTTTCGAATCGTCTTGGCGTGTGTGCTTCCGATTGGTATTCGCGGATTTCATTGGCGATTAGATTGAGTTTTGATTTGCTTGTTATAAATTTAATAAATAAACCGTTTGATCTTTCGTGCCTAAAAGTATAAAATAATAAAAAAGTTAATAGTTTTAAAAATGACTATGAATTAATACAAGCTCAATCTTTAAAATTTGATTTTTATTCTCAAATTTCTTAAACTAAATAAAAAATGCTAAAAAATAATTCACAGTATTTTTTAAAAATTTCTTTGAGGAAATTTAGCAAATTAATAAATTGAATTAAAATCGTTAGTTTGATAATTTAGAAAAATTATGTTCTAAATAAATAAAAAAAGAAGAATTTTTAGTATATTATAATATTTACAGTTAAAAATATTTTTTAAATAAAAAAGAATTTTAAAAATTTGACAAAAAGTAAGAATTTTTGAATCCTATTCTCAAAATGATAATCTTGACATTAGCACCAAGACTCTTAATTCAGAATCCTATATTGTATCCTATATTAGTCTCAGTAGCCGATTATGTAACAAAAATCGTGCTAGTAACTGACTCAAATGTGTTGACTAGTGTTGTAATTGGAGTATCAGACTGAGTTGAAGTTGTTGGTATTGAAAAAAGTTCATGATTTAAAGGTCCAATCGAATTTCTTTCAAAAGCTGGTAAGGCTTTTTTACGGCGACCTCCTGATGAATTTTTTCCAATTCTCAAATCAAGTGTTGGGAAAGTTAGTAATTCAATATTGTATGCGATACCAATTACATGCTTGAAAACGAAATTTTTTTTCCAATATTGACAAGAACATCTATACAACATTACTGCCATAAAATTGTATAATTGTTGATTTCTACAATTTTATGTGAGTCACTCCATTTTACGAATTCATCGAACGAATTCCAATTGCTTGTGTTTAAATAAATACGATAACTTTCTTTTGTAGCTTCTATGTTACTCTTCTCAGCCGCTACCATGCATGTCACTACATCTTCTTCTTGTTTTATTTTAACAATTCGTTTTCTTGATTTGCACCAATTAAAGCCAAGTGTCCATTCATGAGTTGATATCTCTGGTATTGTTTTGAACCGTGAAGTCAATTTTTGTTATTAATGGTTGTAAACATTTGAAATCATTAAGTGCTAGAGATTACAACAAATACATCAACTAAGAGAACAAATTAAATAAATCAATTAAACCCCTAACCCTCGTTTTGTCATTTACACTAATGACATGCTAAAGGTGGTCAAACATTTGTTAAAGTTGTTTGCTGATGACAGGAAGTTTAAAGCTATTATCAAAGATCACAATGACTTTGAAATAGTCCAGGAGGACCTAGACGCTTTATCGGACTGGGCTTCATCTTAGTATAAGGAGATGGAAATCACCAAGTCAAAGCAAGCCATAGCCAATTTTCCCCGATTAACTATGAACCACAACGACGGACAAAACAGACATATTCTTGAGTATACCACCAAATCTGAAAAAGATTTGAGAGTAAATAAGTCATCGTAAATTTTGATAATACGCAAATCTTGATAATTATTAGTTCTAAAGTACCTAGCGATCTCAAACTTTGATCATATAATTTAATCATATATAACTCCTAATCTAAAATTTCATACGCAGGTTAGCCACGCAGTAGCAAAGGCAACCCAAATTATTGAACAACTAAAAATAACTCCTTTATACAGTACAAATTAAAACTAACTTTTACGCATTTTGTTCCTCGACTCTTCTTCAACTATTCCAGTGGGGAAAGGAAAAGTCGAGGAAGAGTCGAGGAAAAGAAATGTACAAGTTAGTTATGAATTGTACTGTATTAGACACCAAGTATTTTCAAAACCTTATTCACAGCCTTCATTCGTCCTCATTTATAATATGCTGTACCATAGTAATATATGTATGATGTACAATAGAATATGCTGCCACAATAAAAAAAATAAATTTATCCGGAATTTTAATTATTTTAAAAACTAATCCTAACGTTGATTCCTTAGATTCAAGTTTACAAATTAAGATTTAAGAGAGGCAGAAATATTTAAAGTGCGGGTCACAGCTACCTGACGAGTGTCAGTTAGTACCTAGGAAAAGTAATAGTCTATAGCTGGTCCCGCTGGTCGGTTCCCATCTTACGGTAGAATATCAAGATGTGATAGAGCGACATCTTCGATATCAATGGAAAGTTAATTAACTTAACAAAAAAATATTTTTGTATTTTTTTTATTGTTTTTTAAAGTTTTCAAATAAAGATTTTAGAAGAATCAATTAAAAGAAGGATGAGACAATGACTTATTTTAATCAATTTTTTAAAAATAAAGCTTTTATTAAAAATACATTATAAGCCACCATAACTCTGCCG
>QEOQ01000640.1:1844268-1860876 GCA_010279815.1 Brachionus plicatilis | reverse complement strand
CAATACAAAAATAAATTTTTTTTTTAAATTTTGTTCTAAATGTCAAAATCTTGTTCTCTAAATGAAAAAATGTGAACCAACTTTTGTTTGGCTACTGTGGAAGTCTCCGAGATGTGTGCGAAATGCTGCGGAATACTTTCAAATAGGGTGCTATTTTGCCAAATTCGCACACATCTTGCACACTTCCACAGCAGCCAAACAAAAGTTGGTTCACATTTTTTCATTTAGAGAACAAGTTTTTGACATTTAGAACAAAATTAATAAAAATTTTATATTTTTGTACTGGATGTTTTGGTGGATTCAATTAAATTCATTTTTAGAATTTTTTAAAGGGATTAATTGTTGAAAAATAATTCGAAAAAATTGATCTTTTTTATTTCACATTTTTCTTTAATCTACAAAGAACGAATAATTTAATTGAAAAAAAAATATTTCAAAAGTTAATAATATGTAAATACATTGAGACGTAAAAAAAATTTAATTAATTTAATATTTAAATTTAAGTTTTTAACATGATATCTGAAGAAAATTCAATGAGAATATTTTATGAAAAATTTTTCTACCAAAATTTATTCCATGAGTTTTTTTTATAACAATTTAAATATAACTTTTTTTTAACCAATTTATGAAAAAAAAAAGTTCTTAAATTCTCGATTTTTGGAGGAAAAAAAAAGACATTTTTTCTAAAATTTTGAATTGGCCGTTTTGATTTTTACCAAATTTTACCAAAATTATCTCAAAATCCTGAAAATTTACGTAATTTTTCGTAAAATACCTCTTTTAACTTTTCGGATTTTACGTTAATTCACGTAAAATGTTGTAAAATTTGGTAAATTTACGGTATTTTACGTATTTTTTCGTAAAATACTGTTATCGAATCACCACTGCAAGAAAAATTATTTAAAAGGCTTAAAGAATATTTAAAAAGATGATAAAGTATTAAATTTTAATAAATAAAGAATAAAAACTTTTAAATTTTATATTAATTAGTTATTTTTAATAACTGAAAAACAACTCAGTTAGAGTTTAAGAATTATTTAAAAATGTTTAAGAGAAAAAAAGTATTTTTAATAGAATAAAAAATTATTTTAATAGTGAATAACATTTAACGCCATTTTTTCGATGTTTTCTATTTCTAAAATTTAAGAAATTCAAAAAATAATTTTTTTCTCATGGGTCCTAAAATTAATAACCCTTTAAAAAGTTGTGGTTCTTTCAAACCCAGGTATTCAATGATAAAATGAAATTATTTTTTAAAATTATATATATTCTGAAAGAGCATCACATTTTCTACACTCTAGTGTATATTTTTATTTAAAAAAAGATTTATCATTTTTATTTATTGAAAAATAGCGAAAAACAACGCTTTTTTTCACTTGAATCGCATGTAGTTCCAGGGATCATTTGAGACCAAAATTTTATTTTTTTTAAAAATAAACAAGACAAAATTCTGAACAAATATATGATTTCAAACTAAAAATTTTTAAAGGGTTAGTTGTTTTCGGACCCCTGGGTACAAATTTTTTTTTGCTGTTTGTAACTTTTTCTGTGAAAAAAATTCGAGTAATGTTTTCAATAAAAAAGTTTTCGATGAAACGTGATAGTGCCCATATTTAGGTTTTGGACCTTAATGTTTTTTTTTAGACCTGGTCAAAGCTCAGTGTCGTTTTTGTGCGAGTTTAGCAAAGATTCTTTGCTAAACGGTCTGAATTCAGCCTCAAATAGCTTCAAGGAAATTATGGCTGGCACCCAGTATTGGTCGAAAGTTTCTGACAACAGAATTCCCAAAAATTTTCCCAATCAATGCAACTACAATAGTCAACTGCTTAAAGATGATGTGATCAACTTTGTCAAAACTCATTCTCTTATTGGAGATCACATTGAGGGGCCCATCATTCATTTTGTTAACAAACATGCAATTTCGGTCGCCCACGAAAGACTTGACTTAAAATTGGTAAATCAAGCCGTGTTTCCTTTGGAGACTCTGCCCGGAACTGAAATCACTGTGAATGTGTTTTACTTTGGCACAGGTAAATAATTTTAGATGTCTTTTTGTTGGCTTTAGTCTTTTTAGTTTTCACTGAAATATTTGTTCATGCAAAGGTGATCAACTTAATTGTTTTTTAAAGATGAATAATAAAGATTTTTCAGGAACAATAAATAAGACTTTATGCTTAAGTAAAAAAGAAGGCAAATTGAAGTGTAAGATCAAAACGATCATTTTAAATTTTAAAAACTTAACTAATTCAATGATTTTGATATTTTTTTTAGAAATAAATACTAAATATTACTAGACATGTTATGTCCAATGATGGTTCATTATCAAATTAGTATCAAAATGATTTATTTCTAATTTATTTAATAAAAACAATCAATAATTTAAATAATTCTGGTAAAGTTAATTGAGAAATTCAAACTTATAACTTTTATATTCATTCATTCAAACCAAATAAATTTTTTTTTCACTAAGATAAATTATAAATTTTAAAACATTAAATTTTTTGTCTTTAAAAGTAAATTTTTATTAAAATCAATTAAAATATTTTAACCCATTTGAAATTTAAAAAAAAGGGACATTTTAAAATTTTAAATATGAAAATAAACTTTACATAACATGTCAAATAATTTCTTAGGAAAAAAAATTTTTGCTCTATTATCGAAAAAAATATTAGATTTTATAATTTGATAATTTAATCTTGATCTCAAACTTCAATTTGCCAAAAAGATAGAAAATTTAGCTCTTTTAAAGTCAAGTCATTAAAAAAAAAATTTTTATAAATCCCAAGACGAAAATGAAAAAAAATGAAGCTTTAAATTCTAAATCTCATAGAAAAATAAAACAAAAATAAATATTTTTAATTTTATTTTTAGTTCAAAAAAATAATTTGATCATCGACGCAAGAAGCTTTAATTAAATAGTTGTAAATTTAAAAATTTCAAATTTAATCTATATGAAAAATTACAGTTTTTAGATTGTCTAAATTAGAGTAAAATTGTTCAACTAGACTTTAAAATGGTGAAGAAAATTTAAACAATTTCTCATTTATCATTGAAATGATAAAAATGATGCCATATCTAAAATTATTTTTAAACAATTTATAATAAGTTCACTTTAATAAATTTTCGTTTATACTAATTTTTTTTGAATATGAACTTTAAAAATATAATTGCTAATCAATGAACATAGTCCCTGAATTATTTTTTTGAATTAGATGAGAAAGAGAGTTAAGCTAATGAATTAACGAAAAAAGTTAGAAATTATCAATTTTTTCAAAAGATTATTTTTAAAATTTTTTAATAGTTAAATAAGGCGTTAAATCACAATTGAATTTTTTTTTAAATAAAAAATTGATTACAAACAGTGAATTCAATTACAAAAAAAATCCTTGAAAATTTTAATTAAATTTCAAAATAGCAAAACATTTTGAAAAGCGATTATTAATTTTAAAATAAATTAATTAAGATCAATTAAGCTAATATACTAATTTAATTGTTTAAATATTCTTTTAATTAAACAAAAAAAATCAAAAGATTTCAAGTTTTAAATACTTCAAAATTATAAACTTTTTTTGAAAAATTATCCTCGTAATTGACTTGACCTTTTTTTAAATTAATGAATTGGTAGAAAATTTAAATCTTTCAAAAAGATGATGGAAAAATTATAAAAATGTCAAGCTATGACTCGCAAAAAGTAATTGCCGAGTGGAATCTTGAAACAAATGGGATCAAGCAATTAAAACTAAAAAAAGTAAAATCAATTTTATATTTTTTCAATTTTTTTATCAATCAATTAAAAAGGACAAATCACTATTTGCTATTTCGGATGATTCAGTTTACCAAGTTGAGCTAAATTTACAATGTTCAAAGTACTACACATGTGGTCTTTGTATGTCCGATCCGCACTGTGGTTGGAACATACGTACAAATCTATGCGAAAGCATAAAGTCAAATTCCAATTTGGTAAATCTGAACACAAATCTTTGCTCGAGGCTAGAGAGACATGAGAACATCAAATCTGTTGAAGTTGAGTCCGGCTCAGCGTTACTACTTGAGTGTAACGTTAAAGACCAATACCTTTTTGGTCTAATTGAATGGAAAAAAGACCAAATATCAATTACGACCAATAACCAGAATGTTTTTTTTACTTGGAACAAAGATCTGATCATTTTAAACGGAAATGCGTCCTACAACGGTGTTTATAACTGCTATGCAGACAAACACGAACTCCTCAGCTCTTACAATGTTGTTTACAAATCAGGTTAGTTTTTTTAAAAGTTAAAAAAAAAAATCTAATTATATAATTTGAAGATGCCACCAAATCGAGTCTTGAAATCTCTAGCTCAGGACAAAGTAAAATTAAATTTTAATTTTAAAGGTTTTTATTGAAAATTTATTTTTGAAGAGTGCATTACAGCAGAGAGTTATATTAAGCAGTATAATAACTGGTGCGACGAGTACAATAGATACCACCGGGCATTGAACGATTGGGAAGAAATGAAAGACAAAGTATTTTGAGCAATTTTTTATTTGGTAATTTTTTTTAATTTTTTGTTTTTCAGAGTTGTTCGAGTCTAGACAAAAATTGATGAGCCTCAATGTGACAAATGTGTACATAAGATTCAAGACTAATTGAATAGATTAATAAATCTTTTTTTATGTAGTAATTAATTTTGTAGCTTTTATTAGAATAAAATGTTTTGTATCAAATAGTCAGTATTAAATTTTTATCATTTTTTTAATGTATTATTCACCAACACCTTTACAAAAACTTGCGAAAGGACACTTACACGTAAGCTAGGATTTTGAATTTAATTTTTTTCAAAGTGAAAAACTAAAAAAAACTAAAAAAATTAATTTTTTAGAATTATCGATGAAACAAATGTCGAATTTAAATAAAATGAGCAATAATTATGAATTATTTTAGCTTCATAAAATAGTTGACATTATTTAATATATTTTGTTATAGGGCTGATTTACTAAGTTAGATCAGTTGTTAAGCATTACTCTACTTGTTTGATAGATATGATATATTATGGTCAATTAATATATTATATTGATTGGTATTACTAGACAACTCTAATAGCTTCATTTAAAGCTTTGAGACGAATATGTAATTATATTTTTATTTATTTATTAATTTAATAGATTCAATTAATGCCAATTCTGGCGATGTAAAATTATAAAATATAATGTACAAATATAAAAATAATAATTTTTACCATAAAAAAAATAATTTCAAAAAAGAAAAATCATAAATTAAGTGAAGTAAAAAAAATTTTTTAGAAATTATTTAGAAATTGTATTCTAATAGCTGTTTTTGTTAATTTAAATTTTATAAAAAATAAATATTAAAAAATTGTATCCAAAAAGAAAAATTTGATTTACAATTAATTATTCAAAAGTTTAGAAAAGAAAAAAAAAATATTAATTTGTACGAATTGGAGATGGTATTTAAAAGAAATAGATTTTAGTTAAATTGTCGTTCTGGTTGTATAAAATAAAATAATTCAAAAAAAATTTTATTGCTGAAAATTTGGATACCTGAAAGATTAACCCAAATAACATGTCGTTTAAAATTCAAATAAAAGGTCCATGGGGGGTGCTCAGGGGTTCAAACATTTTGACCATATTTTTTGACTTTTCGCTCCAAATTCAACCAAGGAGAAATAAGTTACTAGGTCGAATCTTAATATTTTTTGATAGTAAATAAAAATTTTAAATAATATGGTAGGGGCATACATTCCGACACGAAAAATTGACGTGTTCGAGTGCGTGTACGTGTACAGTACAAGTACACGTACGCGTCCTCGAACATGTCGAAATTCCGGGTTTGTACACGTACCCGAACTCGGGTTTTTGGTTTTTTACGTGTTTGTACACGTACTCGAACTCGGGTTTTTGGTTTTTTACGTGTTTGTACACGTACTCGAACTCGGATTTAAATTTTTTTCGAGTTTTAATTTTAATTTTAATTAGTAGGAATGTTAAATTATTAATGTTTAAAAACAAATTCTTTTGTAAAAATTATATAATACTTTGTTTGAATATTTGTTTGAAAAATTTTAAAATATCTAAATAAAACAAAATAAGATTTTGAATAATATAAAATGCCACCAAAACGTACCCGTACTGTAAGACCTTCTATTTCAGCAGCATCAGAAGTACAACAGTCTCTACCACAAACTTCCGGAAAGCAAACGCATACTGCAAGCCGTGTTCAAATTCAGCGACAAATTTCACCCAACTCAACTCAAAATAGCGTGAGTTCAAATCAAACGTATTTTGTACATGGTACAGACTTGTGTAATATTCTCCTATTCGACTTTTCGATTTGTCCATTAGTCTGACTGTTCGATCTGTCTATTGACTTTGAATCTCCTGAATTGAACGAATACACCATGGTTGAATTTTTTATCGGACTCAGTGAAACGAAACAACTTTTTAGGGCTTTTTTTTCAGGTGAAACTGCTTCTGACAAAGAGTTTTCATCTGAATCTCCATCAAAGCATAATTTTCTTTTTTTACCACTTTTCGAGAGTGAAGATGATTTCGAGTCCATTTTTTTTGAAGTACTCGGTGAAAATGGTCAGTAGAATGATCAGAAAATTTAGTAATTCTAATGGCCGATTTCACCGGTACGTGTACCGTTACTGATTTTGGACTAATCGCCTCCATCGGTGCTGCATTTTTTTCATTAACACTCGGTTGTTTATTAAGAGGACTCTGATTTAGACGGTGAGTCTGACTTGTACTTGATGCCACACTGATTTGTACTGGTTCAATGTACTATTAAAATATCAAAAGTAATATACTTTGTAATGGTACAATCTAATTAAAGATAAATTGTACCATTTCAATGTATAATAACATACAATGAACCATTATATAATATAAAAATAACATACCTTGTAATATGTGGTGTACTTTATTATCATGTAATATGCTGTGTACTATAATATTTTAATGTATTAAAATCATTTCAAGTCAAACACATTGAAAATATGATTTTTTTTTGTAAAAAAGTGGTCAAATTTTATTGGCTAAAAAAAATGAAACAAAAAAATTATGCATTTTTCAGTTGAGAAATAAGTTCAAATAAGTAACCACAATTGCCCTTTAAAAAAATTGCAATCTTCTTTTTTTATCATCCAATCAAAAAAGACTCGTTTTTTCGAAAAAAAAATCACAAAAATCTTGATATGTATGTACTGTTATTTAAAAAAAGAAACCTTATATGTTCTATTATAAAAGCAATAGTAAACTTTGTACCATTGCAAGAAAGGGTAACAAACAATGCACAATTAAATAATGGAAACATTGAAATTTTTATTTTTTGATTACTTCAAGGTCAATTAACCATATCAATAATAATTATAACTCAATAATAAAAATTTATTTATATTTGAAAAATTTATTGGAATATTTTTTTAAATATGGTATCGTTGACTTACAGTATGTATTTAAAAAAATAAAATAATACAAATTTTAATTAAATATTCCTATTTCTGAAAATTAAATACAAATTAATTAAATAAAAAAATTACGATTTAAAAAAATACAAATTTTAATTAAAAATTTCGATCTGTGAGAATTAAATAAAATTGATTATATAAAAATATACGATTTAAATAAGTAAAAAAAAATATAATTTTTCTTTTTTGGAATCTTCGATCTTTGCACTTGTTTGACTGTTTGAGATGTGGTTACTAGTATAGGCTGAATTGAACTAATGTACCATGGTTTTAAAAAGATTTAAAGTTTAAAAAGAAATAAATTTTCTAAAATTTTTAAAACTACAAAATTAAAATATTAAGAGTTTAATCGAACTTTACAACTATTAGTTTTAATAGTGTTTACATAAAATCTCTTTCTACAAAATTGTCATGCATGCATTTTAGCTCTACTTCCCCTAATTTGAAATAATCTATCATATTTTTATATGTTAATAATGAAATGTCTTCTGTACCAAACTGATGCATCATCCTATATTTATTTTCCCTAGCCATAAATGATCTTAAAATAGTTATTATTATTTTTCTAGGTGCATCTTGGATTGTTACAATAGTTTCATTAAAAAGTGAATCTAATGAAACAACACTTGCATCTCTAGTATTGCTTTTATTATTTTGATCAATTGACTTGCTCAATTTCCTTTTTTTTGCGTTTTTAGGTTTTTCAGGTCTATCTCTTAATAAAAGCCTAATCCAATATTTATATGATGATATGAAATTTTTAAATTCAAAATGCTCAATTACTGTATGAATGTACAAATGCATATATTTACTTGATTTATCATTTGTTTTGTCATTTTTCATATATTCAAGTAAATTATCGGCAATTAAACTTAAGTCATAAAGTTCGATACTACTCATAAAATTTTTGGTGTCATTCAGAGTTAAGAATTGTACACAGTTTGGCTGCTCTTCCATACCGACATTGACCAATTTTTGAATGAAGGAAGCATGCAAGCTACGAATAGCATCGGGCTTAAATTTATTAAGCATGTCCATATCTATTTTCGCCGATATCTGATTCAGTAATCCTTTATTCATAGGTGCATGCAGACTGAACCGTTTGTTTTCTATTGACCAAATTTTGAAAGGCATGTTGGGCAAAAATTTGTGCATTTTTAAGATACTGTAATGCAAGTAAAGAAAATAATCTTCATTTTCCCTGTTACTCAAGTCGCAACTGGTGGAATTGAATGTGCCTTCCAAGAGTGCGACTCGGTTGTTATCTTGTCTGGTAGAATTGCAAATTGGGTTCATAATGTATCTAAGGATAGAAATTTTTCACTTATTAAAAATATATTATTCTATAATATTACACATGTAATGTAATATAAATTGTACCTTAAATGTACTATTGTAATGTCAATAATAATATAACAATAAAATACTAAAACAATTACTTTGTACTATTACAATAAATTGAAAGATAAATTGTACTTGTACACATGAGAGAAACATACAATGAACCGTTATATAAAATAAAAATAACATGCTTTGTAATAATATATTATCATGTAATACACGATTTACTATAATATTACAATGTAATATTACATGTACTATTGTTTTAGAAAAGTAACATTGATTGTACTAAAGTAACATTGATTGTAACAAAAGTAATATACTTTGTACTAGTATAATGAAAGATAAATTGTACCATATCAATTAAAAGTAACATACAATGAACCACTATAATAACATACAATTATATTGTAATATCACATGTAATGTTTTTTAAAAAGTGACATTAATTGTACTAATATGATATCAATAGAAACATACTATGTACTATTACATGTAGCTGAAAGATATATTCTAATATTCCATGTAATATACGATGAACCATTTTATATTGAAAACTTAATATACTTAGAAAAATCAATACACAGTATCACTATTAAAAACATTTATAATTGAAAGATAAAAATTTAGTTTAATTTGACTTGAAATTTTTATGTATGTCAGTACATAAGTTTAATTTTTGAATGGATGTTTCGGTTTATTATTACACTAATAAATAAATAATAAATTTAAAAATTATTATAGAAAATATTTTATTATACACGGCTTGCAGTACGCGTTTGCATTCCGGAAGTTTGTGGTAGAGACTGTTGTACTTCTGATGCTGCTGAAATAGAAGGTCTTACAGTACGGGTACGTTTTGGTGGCATTTTATATTATTCAAAATTTATTAAAATTTAAATTATTTAAACCAAAAACCCGAGTTCGGGTACGTGTACAAACCCGGAATTTCGACATGTTCGAGGACGCGTACGTGTACTGGTACTGTACACGTACACGTACTCGAACACGTCAATTTTTCGTGTCGGAATGTATGGGTAGGGGTGCAAGTAAATTTCTAAAAATACAACCTGTCATGAAGCTTTAAAAACTGTTTTTTTGGAAATATTCGGGTTTAAAAAAATAAATTAAGCAAAAGCTGCCCATCATTAAAAATAACACAAAGAGACTAATTTTTTGAGATATAATTGGACTTAACCAAGATTTTACTTTTCGAAATACGAATGGGTGTGCTTTTTTGTCAAAAATGTGGGGTATGCATTTTTCAGGTATCCGAAAATTTGCTGTATGATCGCTAAATATAACTTTGAAAAAGTTACTAATTTTTTCATGTTCTTTAACATAATTATTTTATAATTTTAATTTAATTTTGATAAGTGTAAGTCTTGCAATATTTGATTCAATGATTTTGTGAAATTCAGTACAAAATGATCAAAAGAACAGAAAAATGTAAAAAATTGAACAACTTTTTTTAAACTTAGTGCAACATTCAAAGTTGCATCGAATATCAAAGTCTGCTATATTTGCAGAGTTTAGCAGAAATTAAATTTCAATATAATCGAGCGTAGGGCATTACGCAGAGATTTTGCACATCATTAGCAGAGTTGATGCAACTTTAAATGTTGCACCAACAATTTTAAACTATTTTAATTTTAATTTTAAACAATTTTAAACTTTTAGAAAAAAATCTATTTAATTTTTTTTCACTTTGTTCTGTTCTTTTGTGCTTAACTTCACAAAAGCTGATTCAATTCAATTCAAGAAAATGTTTACAATTTCTTTAAAAAATTGTTAAATTAAATAGGGAATAATAACCTATAATCAATAAGCTGATAAAAGCAAGCAGGAGGCTGTTTTAATGATATCAAGTATTAAATAGTTTAATTATTAGTTTTTCATTTTTTATTTTTTTTTAATTAATTTAATTTTGTTTGTTAATATATTTGGTTTTGGATTTGGACCTCGTGTCCCAATAAAGTTATAAAAAAAACCTTATTGTTTTGATCCGAAACCCTCGAGTCCCAGAATAGGACTTGAGAAGTCTGACTGGGGAATAAAAGCCTACCAGCAGGCCCAGAAAATATTACACTTAGTAAAACGGATATTAATTATTCAAAAGCCTTTTTAAAATCGAAAATTCATCAACGATAATGAAGAAGTGAAACAATAAATCAATCAAGTTTTGCAATTAATCTAATTTTATTATTATTAAAAAATGAAGATTTATATTTTTTTTGATAAAGAAATTTTAAAATTTTAAATTAATTTTTGAACATAAATAAATGAAGCACTAAATGAGTTTATGTAAATTTTAAGAGTTTCAGACTATCATCAAGAAAACAAAAAAAGAATTACTGTCAGTTATTCATAACGGGATTCAATTTAAGAGAATTTAAGATATTGTAATTATTTTAATTGCCAGAACCGCTTAACAAATTTTTGAAGGTCTAACAGGTGATTAGAAAATAATATTAAACAAAAAATGATCAGAAAAATTAATTCGTGCCAATAAAGTTTAATAATTAAATAAGAAAATTAAATAAAAAATTCGATTTTTATGAATTTTGAGTCTTAAGAGACTTTGGTCCTCAACGTTCCACTTTATTTTCTCATTAAGGGCATCTCACAGCACTCATGTGGATTTGAGTCAGTTTCTTCTTTATCGACATCAGTGTTAAGAATTATCAAATTAAAATTAACTTGATGCAAAAACTAGTTAAATTTAAGTAAACATAATTTTATGAATAGCCCTAATCACTATTTTAGGTGATGATTAATGTTCACATATATGGTGAACAACTAGAATTTTAGATTCTGAAATTTTATTTGAAAAACAATTAAAAATATCATTATTTAGCCTCGAATAAAAATTTAATTTCTAAACGAAATCTCAAAATTAAAATTTTTCCTCTTTAAAATATAAAAAGAATCATTAGCTCAAAATTTTGATCAAGCTTTAATTTATTTTTTTTAAAAATTTGATTTTTTAAAACTAACTTCAATTTTGATTTTAAAAGGACTCGATTTATCTCAAATTTTTTCATGACTATCTCTTCTGAAAAGTAAAATAGATTAGCTAAAAAATAAAAAAAATGTAAGAAAAAAAGCTAATTTGTTTATTTAAGATAATATTTATTTAAGTAATAGGGAAACAAATATTACAAATTTTAGAACAAATAAGCAATTGAATTTTGACATTTTTGATTTGATTTTTTTATTTGGCTTCCAATTAAGTCATTGATTATTATTTGATTAGCAAACAAATAAAAATGATTGTGGAGACCCTCAATGATTAAATTGTCATTCAGTTTAAATTTCAAATTAAATTTTTTACAGTTTTAACAGATGACTTAAATTTTCATTAAAAAACCTTGCTAGTTTTATACTACACTATTTTATTTTTACTTTTTAACAAAACAAAAATTAAAAATACAACTCTATCCAAAAGAATATACTCATGCTTTGTCGATTAGTAATGACTATCAGCCGCTTGATAAACTTAAAAGAAAAATAAAAAAATTTTTCGAGGCAACATCAGTCTAAAAACATGGTGCATTTAAAAGATTATCTCTGAAAAAAATAAAAATAAACATAAAATGAAAATCTGCTCTCGCTTAAAAAAAATTTTTTTCGAAGATGAGTCCGAAACATGGCAAAAGATAAATAAAATCTTAATCCAAGCCATCATCTTAAATTCAGCTTTATTTATTTTTCTATCCATTGGACTTGTCTTTAAGCAAAAAAAAATCTCCCAAATTACTGAGCATGTTTTCAACTCAGCTGGCTTGACCACAGAAGAAGAGGAATTTTTTTTTAACATCGGAGGAAGAGTGTTTAACCTAAGTCGGCAAATACTGGAGAACAACAAAGAATCCAAGCTGTACACATATTGCCGAAATCACTTAACAACATCAGGTAAAAAAAAAAAATTCTAGTAATTTATCTATTTTTTCTAAAGAGATTTGGGTGCCACGCAATCCGCAACTATTTGACACTATCTATCAGCACCTAGTCCTCGGTTACATCAGGACAGAAAATTTTTCCTCAAACCATTTGAAAGAATTGCTAAGGGAGTCAATGTTTTTTAATTTGGGCGAGCTCAGTGCCAAACTCAACACACTTATTAAATCAGAACCACAATCAAAAAATCAAAAAACTCTCGTAAAACTAGTTAAATCATTGAAAAAGATTTTTTTTTGAAAAATTTTTTAATTTTTTGTTCTCTCTCTCTAAGAGAAAGCTCTAATTTAAATAAATTATTTTTGTTCAAAATTTCATTTTTTGTTTTCAATCAGGATTATTTTTGATTTTAAAATGAATTAAGCACACCTTAAAATCGCTCGGAATCAAGTCCGAGTGTTTCTACAGAAACAAAAAGCAATTTATTTGTTTTCTGAACAGTCAGATCAGTGTTTTGAAAGCTTGTCAAATAGCGATTTATTTAAATTGATTAAAAATCAAATATTTGTGCAGTGAGTAAATATTGGAGCCATTTCTTGAAGGAACTAAAAATTACATCAATCGATATCATACAGCTCAGCGGCATATAAACTAGATGTCGAATTATAATAAAATATACTTTTGGCATTTATTATTTATTCTTAGAAAATTACTAATCCCAGAGTAAGATTGCTTAATTAGATATTTGTGTTCTAGAGAAAATAAAATGCTGTATTTAAAATGGGCAAACTCAAAAATATAGAAATCATATTTGAAAACAATAGAAATGTTTATCACCCAGGTGATCCGGTATGCGGAAATGTGGTAATTGAGTCCAAGGGTGAGGTGAAAATAAATGCGCTGAAAATTTTTATGCGCGGCGTCGCCAAGGTTCACTGGACTGAAACCAAGACTGTCGGCTACAAAATAGGCAACT
Source organism: Brachionus plicatilis (assembly GCA_010279815.1). Taxonomy (NCBI): domain Eukaryota; kingdom Metazoa; phylum Rotifera; class Eurotatoria; order Ploima; family Brachionidae; genus Brachionus; species Brachionus plicatilis. Next base: position 1,847,187 of record QEOQ01000640.1, on the reverse strand, counting down.
ATACCGAGCATTACCGCTCGGAAATAGAGTACATCAGCTTTAAAAAGACTCTTATAGGGCGAAAAGGTAACTGACTTGCATTTGCTAATTTGGTCTAAATTTTTGTCCCAGAATGCTCCAAGGATCAGTCAAAAGAGTCATTTATATGTGACGGATACCACATTTTTCCTTTTCAGTTTCTTTTGCCAAGAGAGTAATTGAGGTGGAGTGAAACAAATTTTGTTTTTTAAATGAGATAAATTTTTTTAAGAGGACTGGTAACTTCTTTCGAAGGCAAACACGGCAGTATCCGGTATTACTTGAAAGTAGAACTGGACAAACCATGGGCCTTTAATCACAAGCTGAAAAAAATATTCACAGTCATTAAATCGGTGGATATAAATCAAAGCGAATATTTAGTAAATTTTATTAGTTTTTAATTTTAGAAAAAGTTGAAATAAAAATTAGAAAAAAAATTTAGATATTTGTGTAAAAAATGTGAGTTAAAAAATTTCCTTTAATTTCAAGGTGCCAATGATGAACGAATGCAGCAAGACCATATGTTGTTGGATGTGTCGGTCAGGTCCCGTGTCAATAAATGTAAACACGGACAGAAGAGGCTATTGTCCTGGTGAATCGGTAGCGCTGAGTGCTTTGTTTGAAAATAGTGGAAATAGGACTATTTTGCCAACAGCCTCACTCTACCAAATACAAACCTATAACGCAAGTGGAAAGCATTTTATTTCTTCAAATAAATTAACCTCTATCAGTGGTAGGTAGAATTATTTTTTATAAAAAATAAAATTTCTTAATTTAAAAATTTTCAGGTAGTTCGATTTTTGCTAGTGAAAGTGCTGAGTGGAACTTAAAGCCGCTGAGGATACCGGCAGTATCTCCTTCAATAACCAGTGTTCTAATTCGAGTTGAATATTTTGTTAAAGTAATAATTTAAAAAAAAAAGAAAATTTAAAAATTAAATTTTATTTATATTTTTTTATTTTAGATTTCGCTCCTGATACCCGGCTCATACAGTTTGTCCTGTATTTTACCGATTGTTGTAGGCACAGTGCCGTTTAGACAACATTTAAATTCATTAGTGTGTTGCAGCTATATTCCTTCGAATCAAAATAACAATAGATTAAGGAACGATGGTATTTGATTAATTAAAATATGACAAAAAAAATTAATTTTTTTTTTATCCTAGCGCCACCCTCTTACTCAGAATTGAAGAATTTAAATGAAGAAAATGATGAGGATTTAAACGCGAATTTTTGTCCTTTGTACGCCTTTGTGAATGATTATCAACCACCGCCGTATTCAATAGTAAATCATGTCAATTTAAAAATTGAACTCTTTTTTTACCTTTATTTCATTCTAAAGACAGATTTTTCCAAGAATGAAAATCAACAAACAGATGAAACGAATCAGAGTTTATTGTGAATTAAATTTTAGATTGAATTTTTTTTTGGTTAATTAAATTTTTTGATTGTTGAAATTAGTTTAATTGAAATTTTTTGTTTTGTTGGTTATTAAAATGTGTATTTTAGTAATAAATTTAATTAATTTATTTATTTTTTATCAAAAACTTAATATTTTATATAAATTTAAGTAGAATAGAACGCTGTTGAAATTAATTAATTTAATGTTTAAGTTCAAATCTATTTGTTTTTCAAACATTATTTATGCTAAATGATGATTGAAATTGATAAACATTAATTCTATTGATTTGAATTTGCGTCACATTTACACTAAAAAAGGTTTATAAGCCGACAAAAATATTCAAACTAAACGAATCTCAAAAATTATTTATATAAATATTTATTTAAAAATAGCCAATTTTTAGTGGTGATGAAATTGAATGGGTGTCCCTTATTACCACAATTTCAGTTTTTAGAAGCGCATCAAACAATCTTAATAGAGGATCAAAATTTAAAGAAAAAAAGACTGGAAGTTTATTGATGATAATAAATATTTATTGAATTTATATTTAAAAACTTGTAGTTGCAAATAATATCGGGAAAACAAAGTGAGTTTTCATTTATCAATTTCTAAGACCTTGAAAAACAAAACAGAATTTGTTTATAAGCATAAACATGATCGACCTAAAAAGCTGAAAAGGCTTTAGCAATTTTATAATTTTACATTTTTTAATATTCAATTATTAACCTGATAACTCTATAAATTTAATTAATAAACTAATCAAATAAATTATTAATCTAGCATTTGCTGTTTTTCGTTAGATGCGCTTCTAAGATCAAGATGATGATGACTTGAAAAATCAATATTGAAATTGATCAAATGACAAAAAAAAATTATATTAAAAAATCTTCGGAATTGAAAATCCAAAAGTCTTTCTGAAGTTAGCTTTGAAATGTTAAATGCAGACTTACTAGTCAATTAGCCTATATTATCTCAGTAATTTTAATAAAAAAACTGATATTTGGATGTTAGATGCTAGAAAAGTTTTGATAAAATTTATTAGAAAAGAACTCTTGTATTTTTTTATTAGTAAGGAGGACCAAAAATTGTGGAAAATAATAAAAATTATGATGAATCAATCTTTTACGTAGAAAACCAAACTTTTCAATTATTCTTTTTTTATTAATTCAAATGAAAATTTAATTATTTAAATAAATTATATTAAATAAACGATATTTAATGAAACGTGTGAAAAAGATAAAACATAAAGCGATATGATTATGATTTGGAGCATTTTTTGATTTTTGATACAATCAAAAAAACCCAGTATATTAAGAAAAATATTTAAAACCAAATAAATATTAAGTAGAGAAACCTACCGTAATGCCTTGCCCCCTAATGCATTGCACTTTAAACCAGAATTCTGGATTTTAATGCTGCATTTAACCCACTTTTTTTTCCAGATACGCTGCGACTAAAAATGCTGCAGTTAATGTCAAAATTTTGGTAAAAATGCCGCAT
>QEOQ01000640.1:1793571-1831913 GCA_010279815.1 Brachionus plicatilis | reverse complement strand
CTCAAAATGAAACACTAGAAAAAGCGAAAATAATAATTTGGTCTGCGAAGAAACAATTGTGGGTTTATGAGATGATTTGTTGTTGTTTTGGGCTTAGATCATTGTGTGGTCAAAATGTGCGTGGCGTTCAGTACTGGTGCATTGTTCACTCATTCAGTGTGAAGTATTCAAGTGCATTTTAGTCTAATGCGCACCCTGCTACCTTTTGACAAATAATCAAGTCGACTAAGACGATGCTAAACGATTTGAACAGACTCGGGTCCAGATCGTTGAATCTAAAATTCAAACAGACAAAGTAAATAAAGCGTTTGTGTGTGTGCAGAGAGAAATAAAAAATGAAAAAAAAATGTAAAAAATTAGTTTGTGGAGATGAGAGACTGTGTTGGGAGAGAGACGAAACAAAATTTATGATGATGATGAAAATAATATTATGAAATAAGAACAATATGAGCTATTATAATTTTGGTTGGAGAATTGCATTCACGTCTAAATTGACTGTGCTCTCTCAAGCTCTTTTGTACACAAGAGAAATTTTAATAATTAATTCGAGATCAGCATTGAGCGCCTAGTCAGACCGCCCCTAACTACAGAATTTAATCTGCATAATTTATTTTTATGTTAGCTGATAGAGCGCCGGTGATCGGCAATTTTTTTCTCACTTCGCCAATCGCTTGGTTGTTTGCTTATCTCGCTTCACTTTCGAATGCATAATTGACAACATAAAAAACTCATAAATCCTGTGTTTCTAGCATATTTTAGCATTTGAACGACACTGACATTTATTTTGTCTTAAGTGAACCAAAAGTACAGCATGGTCACAAAAATGTTAATTCTCTATTTGAGAGCAGCGGTGAAGTTAGGAGCAAAAAGTAAGGCCAATGTAAAATGCTTGAAAAAATAAAAATTAAATTCATAATTTTGAACGGCTTTAGTTCCAAATACAAAAAACTTTTATTAAGCCCGACAAAAATATAAAAAAACGGCAAATTGAAGCTCAAAAGATCTAAAATAATATGTAATAATTTTTTTAATTATGGACAAAAAATAATTTTGGTGATTTGATAACAGTATTTTACGAAAATTTACGTAAATTTTCATAATTTTGAGATAATTTTGGTAAATTTGGTAAAATTAAAAACGGCCAATTCAAAATTTTTTGAAAAAATGTCATTTTTTTCCAAAAATCGAAAATTTAAGAAAGCTTTTTTCACAACAATTTAAAAATAACTATTATTTTAACCAATTATGAAAAAAAAAACTGTCTTAAATTTTCGATTTTTGGAAAAAAATTACATTTTTTCAAAAAATTTTGAATTTTGAATTGGCCGTTTTTAACTTTACCAAATTTTACCAAAACTATCTCAAAATTATGAAAATTTACGTAATTTTTCGAAAAATACTTCTTTTTCACTTTTCGGATTTTACGTTAATTTACGTAAAATGTGGTAAAATTTGGTTAATTTACGGTATTTTACGTAAATTTTCGTAAAATACTGTTATCAAATCACCACTGTAACTATATATATGGTTTAATTTTTTTTGTTTGAATTACAAAATGTATCCAATGTTGAAATAACATTGAAAAAGTGCGATGTTTCAAATATTTTTTTCAGTTTAAAATAAAAAAATAATTTTAAATTAATATTGCAAGAATTTTCTTATTTGAAATTAAATTCTTTAGTGAAATATTAGTAGTAGTAATAGTAGTAAAAAATACTGCGACCCAAAACGGGTTAAGCTTCTACAAGCTATAGCAGTAAATAATTCCTTTTAAGCCAATTATCTAGAAATGTCTTATGTTTTTAAAATAACTATTTCTTCAGGCAGTCTATTCCAAATTTTAACCATAAGATTTGTCAAGAAATGATAACGATTGATACAATTTTTGACATCTTCTCTTACTATGCATTTTTTATTTGTTTTCTCAAATTATATACTTGATTGGTAGAAAAGTTAATACCATTCCTAAGTTTAACTCTTTCATAGCCATTTATAATTTTATAGATCTGTATTAAATCTCCCCTCATTCTTCTTACTTTGATGTCAGTTAACTCTAACAATTCAAGTCTTTTGTCATATTCGTAATTACGAAGTAAAGGGATGATTTTAGTTGCTCTTCTCTGAACTTTTTCTAGTTCAAAAATTTCTTTTTCTAAGAATGGTGACCAAGAACTTATTGCAAACTCTAAGTGGGGCCGTACGAGCGCCGTGTATAGCATTCTCAAAGAGTCTTTATTTAAATATCTGAAATTCTTTGCTATCATGCCTAACATTTGGTTTGCACGATTTGTGCAGTACCGGACTTGGTTTGTCCATTTAAGATCATTTTGAAAAAAGATACCCAAATCTTTTTCGACAGTCGTTTTAGACAGTTTGATAGTTCCATTTTTATTAAAGATCGTATAATCATAATTTGGATTTTTTAGACCAATATGCATTACAAGGCATTTTTCGATGTTTAGATCAAGAGACCAGGTGAGAGACCAGCTTGAAATGTGATCTATATCTTGCTGAATTAAAAGGCTGTCTCTTATATCTTTAACAATTGATAAAATTTTTGTATCATCGGCATATATTTCACATTTATTTTTCACAACATTTGAAAGATCATTAATAAATATCAAGAATAGAAGCGGTCCTAAGACCGATCCTTGTGGGACTCCACTGGTAACTTCCAGCCATTTAGACATTGATGATCCCAAAACAACTCTTTGTTTTCTGTTAGAAAGAAAATCTACTACCCAGTCAAATATTAGTCCATTGAAGCCATAAGCTTTAAGTTTGAAAATTAATAATCTATGTGAGACTCTGTCAAAAGCTTTTGAAAAATTTATGTAGATTATGTCAATTGCTGAACCTTTACTTAGACCTAACGTAACAAAATCCAAGGACTCTAAAAGGTTTGTAGAGCATGATCTCTGAGGCATAAAACCATGCTGACAATCTGATAATAAGTTGTGCCGTAGAAGATAAGATATCACGTGATCTTTTATTAAGCTCTCTAGTATCTTACAACGGTTACTTGTTAGAGACACAGGACGATAATTGCTTGCATTATGTTTACTTCCTTTTTTTAAAATGAGTTTTATTTTTATTTAGGAATTTGAAAAAAATATTGAAAATTATTTTTTTAACTTAAAAATTATTTATTTATTTGTTTATCTGTACCTTTATCAACCTTCAAAATAAAATTTATGAAACAAAAAAATTTAAAAAAAAATTGAGTAAAATAAAATAAAATGAAAAAAAAAGATAAATAATTCATTTAGATTTAAATTATTATTCAATCGCTGAAAACTCGATCTAGTCGGTTTGGTGAACCTATTTTGCGATCAATTTTTGTTCTTCGGTTTGTGAACTATTAATTCATCTAATTTTTTTTTTACGAAAAGGTGAACCAAAATAGAATCAGGTGATCAAATCTCCAGTTAGGTGAAAAACTTTTAGACTATGAGAATAAATTGAATAAAAAAGCTATTAAATAGAATGACCAATTCTCGATGCTGATATAAAAATAAATAATTGAAGTTAATAATTTTTTTGTTTTATTTGAAGGAGCTTTAGAAATAGCATTTGCTCTGATCTAGCTGACCTGGTATTACCTTTTCAACAATCCAAAATACCCAAATGCCCCATCTACTTAAATCTGAGAACAAGAATTGTTCCACTAAAAGATGAACCATAGTTCACCTAACCGACCCGAAAAACTTTGTTTTTTTCTTTAACTTAAAGATCACTAAAGTCAAAATTTTGTAAATTTTGATTCAAACAAAAAAAATTAAACCATATTTAACACCCTTTTTTTTACACTGAATATCTTTCATTTTTTTTAAAGAAAATTTAATTGCTGAAACAGCTATACCTTGAGCATTTAATAATTAAAAGCACTTGATTAACTACAACTAAAATTTTTCTTAAAATTAATTTTGAATATTTTTCACGCATTAAACGACTAACGTTATAGAATTGAAATTTTAATTACACTATTTATGCAATTGATTTTAAAAGTTTAACTTTTTCTATTTTTAAATAAAAAAAAAATTCAATTATTTCAATTATTCAATTATCCATGTATGTAAACGAAAATTCTGAGAATTTATTTATTGTCTCTTAACATTTTATATTGAAAATTAAATTTAGAAATCATTAATAAATAGGTTCATAAATATTGGTACCAAACTAAAATTAAAGTTTTTAGATAAACAAAAATTATTTAATATCATATTTAAAAAAAATCATATCATATAATAAAAAGTGATTTTAATTGTTAAATGAGCAGCTTAAAGTTAAGCCATTAACAATGAGCATGAAAATCTATCAAATTTTCTTTACATAAAAATATTTTTATATCTTATAGTATTTTCATGGATTTATTTAGATGATTTTAAAAATATAAAGAGAGAAAACTTTGCAATTCCGGAAAATTTTCTGACAATGTGCCCACTTGTTCAAACTATTCCTTTGTTTGTTGTAGCTAATAGATTTGAATTTAACCCCAGGCTTGTATTGTGTTTAATTTTTGCACTGAAGTTTGACAAGATAACTCAACATTAGAAGTTTCTTCCGTACTTTTAGAGCTTTTACTCATTTATTTGTTTTAAGCTTCTAAATTAATCAAAAAAAAAATACTATTACAATATAAAAATTGCTTTTTGTAAAGACATTTTATTTCTAGATAGTCATAGCAATTTTTTTTGCTTCCAATTAATTTTGACGATGGCTATTTGAATCTGTTTTTTTATTTTTTTTAAAATTAAAATAAAATACAACTCGGGATTAAAAAATTACAAAATTAATTTAAATCATTGAATTATATCTTTACAATATCAGCAATTTAAACAAAAAATCTTAAATATATAATAGTCTGGTAACTTTTAGTAATGTTCTGAAATTATTTGGAAGATCTCTAAGTAAAAGATTAATTAGCGATGGCTTTCACCATCGGCAACTTGAAGTTCATGATCATAATCAAATGAACAAAATTTAATTAATTAAAATCTTAATAAAAATGATGAAATTTTTATTTTTTTATTATTTTATTTAAATTAAACATAAGATGTTTATTATTTTAATTAAAAGATTTTTTTTTCTAATTAACCTTTGATTGATTCTTCTAAAATTTTTATTTGAAAACTTTTAATAAAAATTTAAAATCGACATTAAGTTATCCAAATTATAACTTTAAATGATATTTTTATATTAATTAAAATATATTATGACAAAACAAAGTAAAATTTTGTATTGCAAAATTTCAAAATATCGATTAAGAATTTTTTTACTCCAGATAAAAATTCATATAGTTTTCTTCCTAATTATAGATTAAACTAATAATGTTTAATAAAGTTTACTCATTAATTATTAAAAAAATTGATACAAATTACCTTTTTATTTAAATCAAAAACTAAAAATTTTGATTTGAAATTTACATTTGATCATGAACTTCAATTTGCCTTCTCCGCCCATCATTTATATTGTTTATTGTATGAATATACATATAATAAACCATAAACTGTATGTAATAATTTTTTTGTCATATGGAATTTTAAAAATTTAAAAAATTTCATAAGATTTTAATATCAGACATTACCAATTTTACCATCTAAATATTAAAAATATTCATATTAGTTTAATGATAATTTCTTTTGAAAATGTAGCAACTTTTTTTCATAAAAATTTTATCTTAAATTAATTCCAAAATTCGGACTAAATAAAAAAATTAAATCTGTTATGAACTGTTAAACCTTTTTCATCCTATTATATATAAATCGGAATAAAGGTGAATATTTTGCCGGCTGACGCTACTCTATAACTTTTAAACATCACATAAGAATTATTCTTAAGAAAAAAAATTGGTTTATTCTTATTAAAGAACTATCCATAATTGCATTATTTTTCTCAAATTATTAAAAATTTCTATATGTGTGCAAAAATCAAACTCAATTCTATCCTCTTCAATAAGTTAAAACTTTTCTTACTTACTATAAGTTCTTAGTCAAATTTAATAATATTAAATTTAAAAATAAAAATTTATGTCCAATAATTATTTACAAATTTGACGCTATTTTTGAAAATTTTCATAAATGATATTCCAAAAGAAAGCCAAAAAAACTTTTCCTTTTCTCTGTATTTTGATGACTACCTTCTAAATTTATTTATATTCAAAAGCAAAAGTAACGTGAAATCGCTCATAAAAATTAATCTAAAATCAATTTAAGCTTCAAAATGGTTTCTGAAAATTTGCCCATGTTATTAAGTTATATTTAAGGCAAAATAAATTAATCCAAAAATTAATCTATTTCTAGAAAGTATTTCAAAAATAAATTTAATAATTTCTTAAGCTTAACTTTTCATTCATGTTAGATCTTTTGCAATTTAAATTGGTACCGTCCGTTTAATGGCCGGCCATATTTAGTTTTCGGATCGGTTTGGTGCCGTGTTTTTTAAAAAAAAAAGATAAAAATTTTAGATCAGACTATTTATATTTATAAACTTTCTGACTTAATTAATTGTTAAATTTAATTTGCCGATTTGAACTCTGCTAAAATAAACCGCCCCTTTTCCCTATGATCAGAGTTTCCTTTTGAGAAAAATAAACTTTAATTTCACTGATTGCTCATGCATTTTTAAATACCTTAATATATTTTTTATAATCAAAAAATTTGAATTAACTTAAAAACTTAAACTGAATATTTAGTGAACGAAAATATTAAATTCCAAAATTTATGTCAATTTTTTTTATTTGATCTGATTTAATTAAATTTTGAAGAATTTAATTAAGAATAGCAAAACGTAATTTATTTATGTCGAAAAAATTAACAATCTCTTTTTTTTAATATAAAAGGGTAAAAAAAACTGTTTTGGAAACACTTGTACTTCCTGATGAAAGATGTTTTAATTAGCAATATTCAAAAATTTATCAGAAATTCACATCTTTGATTCTATTTACTTCAGAGAGGAAAATTCTGAAAGCTTTTGATAACAACAAAAAAGAGAATTTTTTTTAGAAAAATGAGAATAATAAACAAAATGATTAGTCAATTAAAATAGCCTAAAATTTTGAATTTTTAAATTGTAAAATTCAAAAATGGTATATATTTTTTCGTTGCATATTCCATTTTTATCTAAATCATCTAAAAAATTTAGCGTTCTAGCTTCAATGTCAAAATATTTTTTTTGAAACAAACTAACTTCACTTTTTAATTATTCAACATAAATTTTAAATAAAATTAAAAGCAATTTTTTATAAAAATAAAATAATTAAAAATAAAAATGAACCAAAAACCAATTATTTGCTGTATGGTCTAAATAAAAACATAGTAAATTTGAAAAAAAACATAGTTTCTATGTAATTTTTATCTGTGGGAAACAATTTTTACTAACTTCCTTATTTTATTTAGTTGTTAATGGGATCTCGTTTCAATCATCAATTGTTATCAATTTTTGATTCTCAAAATTGTCAAATCAAAATAAAACTTTAAGATAAATTTTAATATTTTAATAGAATTAGTGCAGAGGTAAATTAGTTTGGTTTTAACATATTTTGTTAAATCTAAAGGTAAAATCTGCAAAAGTCTGCAAAAAAATTATCCACCTAAAATAGCATCATTTCGAGTTTATTTTTCTATTTAACATAGTATGTTAAATTCTGTATCTCTGCATTATTTCTATTCAGAAATAGCAATTTATTTAATAGTTTTAGTTTGGTTTGATCATTTTGAACATAAAAAATTGACAATAAACTTAAAATTGCCTAAATATCTCTATATACCGGATGAATGTTAAGCCCCCTTTTAATTAAAAAAATGGAGAAGTTTCGTTGTAGGAGATTAACTCGATACAGTAATATTTGTGTCAAATAGAAGCCGTTGCCCAAAAATGTACTTAAAAAGAAGAAGAGCACCTCCTCTATTATTATATAGAATAAAAAGGAACAAATTATTTCTAAAAATTTTTCAAAAATTAAAAATTTTAATTCAAAGTGTTCAACAATAATTGAAAATTAACGTAGTTACTTTAAGTTCTACTTAAATTATTTTTTAAATAAACAAATGACTTCAATCTTAACTTGAGTGTATATATTACAAACTTTTTTAAATGCACATTATTTTATCATATTATTCTTCTTCTTTTCTCTATTAACGCAGTTATATCTGATATTAATTATTCACCACTTATTTCATTAATTTCTTTTAAATATCCAGGCAATTTAAGAGAGCTAGAAACAAAAAATAAATAAATAATGTTTGGAAAAAATTATTTTTTCATATTTTATGTCTATAAAAAGTAATACATTGTTCAGATTGAATAGTTTATTTTTCAGAACGAGATGTATCAGAAAATAAAATCTTTATTTCTAAAATGCTTTCTCCTGATTAGGTAAAATTAACTATTAAATGCGTTAGCAAACACTCAAAGAAATCTTTTCAGCCAGAATTTATATCATGAAAGAAAAATAAAATTGTCACAATGAACTTAAAAATTATTAATTTCTTTTTAATTAAAAATGATACAATTAATTAATATCGAGCTATACATTTTGAATTTATCTGATTATTAACATTGCCCAATTTCATTTGGAGTGTGTTAATTCATTAACTATAATTACTAATTCTTCACCAATTTTCCTAGGTGAATACAAAAATTCTTATTTTTCATAAAATTACTTATTTATTTTAAAAATCAAGTTTGATGCTAGTTTTTCCAATATTTAATTATATTTTAGAAAAATAAATTTTTTATTTGACGTTTTTAAAATTTTTGTTTATCCTTTGTAATTATATGAAACGAATTGTAATAAACAAAGAATTATTAAGATCTAAATTAGAAACCAAATTACAAAACTCACATTTTTCAACAAAATTCATACCATAATATTCTATATTATCCAAATATATTCATGATTAAAAATAAAATTCTAATTGTAAAAAATATCATTCTCTGGTTAAAAAATTGCTCAAAATCAACTTAAACGTCTATCTGCTGATTTTTAGCCTTTTTTAAAGTAAAATTTTTTTTGATTTATAATTTTAATACGATTTAGAAAAATTAATAAGAATGATATCAGCTTTCAAATTTCAGTTATAAAAAAATTATTTTAGTAATTTTAGTTAAAAAATAATAAATCGTCATTTAACTTGTTCCAAAGTAATTAATTTTCAAAATATGTTGATAAAGTAAAAGCAGTTTAATATCCACAACATTCCAAAAAATCAGCCTGAACCTTTAATTAAAATGAACAAATAAATTTATCAATTTTTTGATATATTAATAAGCTTCAAAATATGGGTCGAGCTTAAGCAAAAACTTAATAAAAATCTAATAACAATTTCCCATAATAAAAGCTGCATATTTATTCGCTTAAAAATTTTTTCGTTGAATTAGATCTTAGCTATCTTAAGAATTAACGATTATATAACATGCTATCGTTAATTATTATATTTTTTTATAACCTAAGGACTAAACAGTTATTTGATCAAAATTCTAAATAAAGTCTAATGTAATTTTGTCTGAAGAATTTTAGTATCAAATTGACTTTTGAAATTTAATACAATACTCAGTTTAAAATAATCTATAAAGAAAAGAAATTTATCTTATAAAAAACCGGTCTAACTTCACTTTTTTTTAATACTGGCTTAATAAAAAATTAAATAAACTGTGTAAATGGTTAAGTGTGAAGTCTTTTGAAAAAAAAAATTTCAAATAAGACTATCTTAGTGTTGAATTTAATTAAATTGAAAGAAATTGAAAAGCTTTTTTAAAATTCATTTTTCTCATTAGCTGATAAATGACACGAAAACTTGTCGAAAAAATTCAAAAACAAAAAAGATTATTTTGAAAAATAGTTTGACCCCAAATAAGACTCTAAGATCAAAATTGAATTTAAATTTAAAAAATAATGATAAAAATATAATTTAAATACATGTTACTCTTTTGACTAATTTAAATTTGAATTTAATTCGTAATTAAATTTTGAAAAAAAAAATACGAAATTTAAATTTCTTTTTAGTAAATTTAAAATTATTGACTGATCAAAAATAAAAAAATTAAAAACACTTTTTTATTATGAGATTTTCTTTTAAAAATTAAAAATAACTTGATTCAAACTTTTCCTTAAATTTAAATTTGATTAAAAAAATTACGAACTCTGAATAAATTAAATTAATGAATGAAAAAAAATTAAATTTAAAGTCGGAATTTGAAAATTGAAATACATTACTTTAAGTTCCTATAAATTTTATTGAATCAGGCTCCGAGAATATAAAGCTTTGGTCTTAAAAATAATTTGGATTTAGTTATTTCTAATTATTTGATAAAATTCTAGATCAAATTTTAAAAATTAGAATTGAATTAATTAATTATATTTTGGATTAATTCTAAAAGGTTTAATGATTAAATAAAATTTCGTTTTTCTAATTAATTAAAAAACTAGAATGCATAATTTTTTTCATTTAATGAAATTTAATTTTTTTTTTAATAAGTTTTATCATGAACAGAGGCCTTCAACTAAAAAAAAATCCATTTCTACTAAGAAAAGTCTTTTAATTAAATTTTCATCAAAATCTCTTAAATAATACAATTTTATCGGCCGAGATAAATTTACAAGATTAGAAATATAAAAAACTAGTTTTTTAGCCTGTTAAATTTAATTTAAGGCTAAAAAAATCTGATGAAATCTTAGAAATAAAAATTTATCATCGCTTAGCTTAATTGATAAAATTATTTTAAAACGATTGTAATTATCAAAAAAAAACTTATGATCATATGTATAAATACTAATTAAAAATAATAATAATATTCTCTTTTGTTATTTTTTCCTCTGTTAGGTCAATAAAACTTGTGTTTTTTCTATCATTTTTTTTAAATAAACAAGATCCAAATTTTCTTAAGTTAATATTAAAGTACTTTTAGCATTTATAAAAGGTTTAATAAGCAAATTATTGTTAGAATAATTTGGCCATCAAAAATAGATAGGTTTTCTTTTCTAAAATAATTAATGCAATTGCTGCTGGGAAGCTCATTTAATAATAATAATTAAAAATAAATAATTAATGCAAGAATTAAATGTAATAATACATGTCCTGGTTTTGAAAAATGATTGTTAATTTTTTAGAATATTTTTAATTAAAATCAGAGATAAAATTTTCTTTTGCATTTAAGTCTCCATTGTAGATGATAGGTAACAGAAAAATTAATTAAATTTTTTAATTTGACTCATACTAAAAAAAGGGAAAAATTTTGCTGAAAATTTTTTTTTAAAGGAAGTCTCTTTTAAGGCATAGCAGTCATCCAAAATTTACTAAAATTTAATTTTTTTCCTATTTTATATCTTCAGTTCAAATTTTTATAAAAACTTATTTAAAATCTTTGAATCATTTATTGGATATAAAAAATATTTAAGTCCAGGAAAGTTTTTTATTTTAATTAGTATTACTTGAAATAATTTTTTTGTCGTCTGATGAATAAAAGTAAAAAAGAAAATAATTAATTAAGAATTAATTAAGCATTTCTATTTACTAAAATAAGTTTTTGAATCCTTTGCTAAGCTATCTAATAAAATAAAATCCATCGATTTTAATTACTTCAGTTTAGTGTCTAAGTCAAAACGCTGCTTTTTTATTCAAAAAAATTTAATTAAATTTTTGATAGAAAAATAATAAAATATGTAATCTTCTAGACTAAAATTCTATATTAGAAAATTTTATTTTATTAAAAACCTTACACTAAATGAGAAATTTCCTTTATTGAACACATTAAAAAAAACTATTGGAATTTTTGTTTCAATTAAAATCGATAATGAGGTTCTGATTCATTTAACTAATGTAAATTTTGTGGGCACAAGGAAGTAAAATAATTATTTTTTTTTCCAAATTTATTTATTGACTCAACAAATTTTTTCGAATCAAAAATAAATAATTTTTTTGCTTAGGCTTTCAGGGCTAATCGTTTCTCACGTTCTTCGGTGATGGATTTTCGAACACCTTTATCAGCTGGCAGTGACACCCACGGTTTGTTGCCTTTACCGATCAAAAACACATACGACAAACTAACATTTTTATAAAGAAAAAAAAATTAAAAATAATTCTAGTCCCAAATCAGTTGCAGGTAATTACCGAGTGGCGAAGGTGTTGTTGGCAGCGTCTTTGATGTGGACGATATCGAATGAACCCGGATGTCTTTCTCTGGATGTTATGACACCAACACGACCCAAATTGTGACCACCAGTGATCATGACCAAGTTACCAGAATCGAATTTGATGTAATCTTCAATTTTGTTTGTTTCCAAATTTAGACGAATGGAATCGTTAACTTTTACATGTGGATCTGGATAGCGGATAGTGCGACCATCATGGGTCACAATCATCGGGACAGCTTTACTTCCGACCATGACTTTTTTTACTTTACATAATTTATACTTTGATTAAAAAATAAAATTAGAACAAATAAAAAATTTTATTTATTTTTAAATCATACTTGGGCCTCTTCCTTGGTAATACGGTGAACAGTAAATCTACCCTTGACGTCATAGATCAATCTGAAAAATTCATTAGTTTTCTCAATGCTGATGACATCTAGTGATCAATTTATTAGATATAGATTAAAAAATAAAGCTTGTTTAGGTGTTTACCCATGAAACCAGCTGGGAAGGTCATGTCGGTTCTGACTTTTCCGTCAATCTTGATCAAGCGTTGAGCACAGATTTTCTTGGCCTCGGTGTAAGTTAAAGCGTATTTGAGTCTGTTTCTCAAGAAGATAATTGTTGGTAAGCATTCACGTGATTTGTGTGGACCAGCGCTAGGCTTTGGGGCAAACACACCGGACAATTTGTCCAACATCCAGTGTTTGGGGGCATATAAGCGTTTCAAGTGCTTCCTTCTTCCTCGGTACTGTTTTAATTAATGGAAAGATTAGAATAAAATTTTAGCATGATGGAGCGGAAAAAAATTGTCCGAGTTTTAACCATGGTCATCCAAGGCACATCGGATGATTAGCCCGCTATAAAAGGATACAAAATTTTTACTTACACCCATCTTATTTTTTAAAAAGTGATTTTCTCAAAATTACGTGCAGGTGATCTGCAAAATTAAACTCTACTATTATACTTTCAAGCAATTTTAGTGAAAAACATATTTTTTAAAAATTAATACTAGAGTATACGAATGCATTTAAAATTAAATTAATGTTTTAGCTTGGGACTAGGGAAATTTGTTTCAAGTTATTCTAGCCGAGATTAATTTTCAAAATTTTCTTTGCTTTTTTCCAAAACTAAATTTTTCTAAGGTAAAAATTCTGTCTTCATAAAGTTGAAATTTTTACAGCTAGATTAAATTATTTATTTAAAAGTATTCATATATTTTTAGTGGTGAATTTAAATTGATTGATTAATTAAAAATCAGGTGTTCTTTAAAAAATTTTTAAGCTTCAATTTTTTAGAACAATTTGAAAAATAAAATCTTTTTGATTTTTTTGTTGTGAAATCTGTATGATTTCTTGAGAGAGAATTAAAAAAGAAACTTAAAAGATCAAAACACTTCTTTAAAAAAATAATTTAAAGCTGTTAAGATATAAAAAAATTAAACTTTACTTGCGTCTTTACTAAATTCATCAAATGTATATATTTTAATTTTAATTATTCTTTATGATGCTGTTCAAAATTTAAACACCATATTTTTATTTTAACTAAAAGTTTCATGATGTAAACAGGAAAGAAATGGTTATTTCTATTTTTGGATGAAAAAATGCAGGAGTTCAACGAATTTGGAAAATCGATAAAAATAGAAAAGGTAACAATGGTAAATTGATTCAATAGTAAATTTAGTAATATCTATATACTTTAAGAAATTTTATTTTTTTACAGTACTTTTTTTTATTATCGTTTATTTACGAAAATTTAAAATTGCCAGAATTTTCGTAATTTTGCGTTATATACATAGTTTTATTAAACTGTCTTTAAAAAAAATTACACTTTTTTTTGAATAAGTATTAAAATTAAAAAATAAAAATATCCCGATTGCTGAGAATTGTAAGAGAGGTAGATTAAAGAAAACAAATTCGGCATTGTACTATCAAGATGATTACATAGAAGCAGAAATTTCAGATGAATCAGAGCAACAAGATTTATACATTGCTCAAGAGCTAGCCCAACCAATAACTAGTGCTACAGCCATCAAAAGAGGTCGTGGTAGACCTCCTAAAAAAATTAAAATTGTATGAATCTTTTAAATCATTTTGTCATTGTCATCTTAATATTTTGTCAAACATTTAACTTTTTTCTGTTATTTTATTTTCATTATTTTTGTCAAATGAAATTAAAAAATTTTGACAATAAAATATTATTTTTGCTATTTCTTCATTTAATTTAGTCATTTGTTTTTTTTTTTGTCATAAAAAAAAATAAGTCACTAAGTAATTTATTTTTTTGTCAGTGAAATAAATGTACCCCTAAATAAATTAATTCAGAAAAACATTAAAAATTTTAGTTTACTAATTAAAGTAAAATAAAATATAAAGATTAACATGACAAGACAAGATTAACCTGTGACCGCTAGGTATGTGTTGTTTAAAGAATATTATTTAAAGATAGTGAAATATTTAAAGAAGACTTTAAATATTTTTTTTCTGAACTTATTGGCATTTTTAAGAGTTTAAATATAAATTTCTCACCAAAATATATAATAACCTCTACTTATTTCAACATATTGTTTTTAATTTCTTTTGACTTATATAACTTTATTTTAATTTTTTATATTCTGAAGGAGCATTAGCTCAGTACAGATAAACAAATAAATAAATATTATTAATATTGTACCAAAAAAAAATATTGTACCAAAAAAAAATTTTTCAAAAAATTGTTTTTTGTTCTTTTGTACTCCTAGCCTGTGTTGTTCAGTATTTTATCTCAAGAAAAAATTTTTTTTAAATTTTTTTCTATATTTTTTTTTAGTTCCAATTGAATTGATCATTTTGTCACTGTTCTAAGACACTGCTCCAAAAATCTTGCTAATGGAATTTGTTCTCTGAGTGTTTTTTCTTTCTTGATCACAAGATTGGCTTCCAATACATTTTTTGTTGATGGTGTGTTGGGAGCAGCTCCTTCATGCCAGTTTTGATGCGTAGTTAGCCGCGATTGTTTCCTGTAATGGATGAAATCATTTTGTTTCTTGCTAAGCCATTTCTTGTTAAACAAATATTGTGCTTTTTCATACACATCATTGGTTCTTGGCAATTGAAGGTGTTTTAAAGCATTGTGACGCATATGAGCCCAGCACATAATAAGCCATACATTTTCAGCAAATACTTTTGTATTTCGAATAGCATCATAAGTTTCATTTTGTATTTTTTTTAATTTCATTACATTAATTTACTAATCAGTATTACTAATTTTGAAATAAAGTTGAATTCTGTTTTAATTTTTTGTTTTAATCAAGTTTATTGCATAATATCTGGTTTATCTTTTCTAAAAAAGGTTAAAAAAATTGTGTCATTTATTTTTTCTATTAAAAAATGATTAATATGATAAATTAAATTATTAATGAAGTTTTTTGTTTAATTTTTGTAAAATTTTAATTAAAATTTTTTTTTATAAATGAAAATAAATTTTTAGAAAAAAATTCGTGATCGTTCATGAACGATCAAGTTCATTAGCTCATGAGTTTCATAAGCTTTGATTTTTTTTCACAAATTTTCATTATTTTTCAAGTCAAAAATGGACATTTATTAAAAATATGTTTAATTTGACTTAAGATAGGGTAAAATACGGTTTTAAAGTATGTTTCTCAGATTTGAATTTACTTCAGATGAGTCATGTTGAATTTAATTTGTTGAAGGTCTTACTCGCCTCGGTCACGCACTCGTGAAGACTTTTCCCCTGTTTTCTACAGATCCCATAATTTACTTCAATGCTTTTGAAATTAATTTTTTCCTGCAAATTATACTCTCAGATAATTTTTTTATTTAGTTGAAGACATTGAAGTTAACAATGAAAAAAAAAACGAGTTTGGCGAAATTGAATGAAAATCGTATTAAACAAAAGAAGAAAGAAAGTGATTCAATAATAATTTAATGTTGTATGATCTTTTTTTTCTTGAAAATATTTTTATTAAAAAAAGAAATATTTCGTCATTATTTTATTTATTTGTTTATCTGTGCCGAGCTAAAGCTTCTTCAGATAAAAAAAAATAAAAAAACAAAAAAAAAAAATAAAATAAATAAAATAAAATTTAAGGTTAAATCAATTAAAATAAAATAAAATATTTATAAAGTAAATTAATTTAAAAAAAAATAAATGTATTTAAGTGTTAATTTGATATACTAACAGCCACGATCTGCATAAAGAAGCTGAAATAAGACACTTTTATAGTTTTTTTCACAAAATTTTTTTAATTAAATCTAAAACTTTTTTTCAAAAATGTATACTTTTTGTTATATTAGTCAATTTTTGCAATTTTCAAATTTAAAATATTAAATAATCTTTTTGAAAATTAAAGTTTTTGTTAAGTGGCGTCCAAAAATTCAAAAAAAATTTTTAAATAAAATTTCAAATTTATAACAAAAAAAAAATAATAAATAAAATTATTTATTAATGTAAAATGAATATAATGTTAAATAATTAGCAAAAATCTTTTTATTTAAATATTAATTGAATTCAATATTAATTAAAAAAATAGACTTTAAAAAAATAAAACAAAATTTTAATTACATAAAAACAATATAAATTAAATTAAGAACTTTGTAAAATTCTTAAACAGGACACATTTAATTTACAAATTATCAATTTACACATGAATTACAAAAAAACAAACCAAATACGTCACACTCTAGTTTCATTACTAAAAAAAAAAGTTAATTATTTTAATTTTTTTAAATAAAAATTTAATCTTACTCATCATGATTCAAATTAGTATCGATGTTAACACTGGTATTCATTTTTATACTGGCCACACTGGCTATATTCGCCTTTTTAAAGTATTTTCTCTCTATGGTACCGCCCGGATTAATATGAACCAAAGAATTCTTTGAGTCCACAGACATGTTTTCGGAATACTGGGGACTTATCTGCATTGGTTTATTCACTTTGGGCAAAGTATTCATTCCAGTCATTACATCCTGGTTGAACCTGGTCGGAGAATAGACATAATTTCCATTTTGAGTAAACGGAGACCTGCATCGGTAGCTTTCGCCAATCACATTTTGAATGCTGGGGTTCTTCGCCTTAAGCACCTTGCCCACATCGACCACATCACACTCTTGGATGCTTTGCGTGTTATTTATTCCATTGAGCTTATTCAAATCATAATTGTAGTTGTACTCACTCTCAGTGGTATCTGTATTTGTTGTGTTTATCAAATTGGGAAAATATCCATTCTGGTTTCCCATGAACATGTGCTTGACATACTCGGATATCTGGGAGTTGTCCGTATTCTCGCTGGTCGAGGTAGTCGAAAATGATTGTGTGTTAAAATCCCTATAAGCCATGTACTTTGCATTCACATTATTCACATTGACCACCTCAATTTTTTCCATAAAATTTTTATCAACTTTTAAGCTAGCTTCATTGGCGGCAATTTTTTTACAATTGTCCAGTTTGTTGGCCATCAGGTTAACTAGGTACTCGCGATTTTCGTTGTCTAGCACAAAAAATGAGGCAAAAATGACCACAGAGAAAATTAATGAGCAGACTGCGAACAGGTGCTGGTAGACCATTGCCGAGCCAACTTGTGAGGTGAGCGAAGCACTGAGAAATAAGAAGAGAAAAAGTGTCATCAAACAATTAAATGGCAAGAATACAATTACACTCAGAACATTTTGGTTAACTAAATTCAAGTCGGTTTGGTTAAATGTGTTCTTTTTGCTTTCCTTGTAGCTGAGCATGGACAGAAGTAGGACCAATACAGTCATTGTGCCGATTGGCAGAA
Source organism: Brachionus plicatilis (assembly GCA_010279815.1). Lineage (NCBI taxonomy): Eukaryota > Metazoa > Rotifera > Eurotatoria > Ploima > Brachionidae > Brachionus > Brachionus plicatilis. The sequence continues at coordinate 1,814,001 of QEOQ01000640.1, read as the reverse complement.
TGAATATAAAAAAAATTTCATTATAATTGTTTATATTCAGCCAGCAGTAAACCGATGAGATGTCCAATTTATACTTGGGATAATTTAAAAAGTTAACTGTGGCCTGATAGTTTGTGTAGATGTCATTTTTGATTCCCAGAGAAAGACTGACCATTATTAAAGGCGCTATGTAGCCGACCAAATAGTAGAATACTGGCGTTGAAACTCCTATTTTGTTGACGTCGCGCAGTTCGCTGACCATCCGGTATAGATGCAGACTAATTAAGAACGTCCAGAAGAATGTGCTCAAGTTAAAATAGTGCTCCATTATAGATACCAACTTGCAGAGTACTTGTGATTCATTTGAATTGACTCCGATTATAAATATAAGCTGATTTAAATAAATATTTAGGCACAAGTTCAACTGAACCACTTTCAGTGGGCGACGTGTTTTCTTTTAATAAAATAAGTTAATAAAAATTTTTAATTTTAATTCAAATTGGTGGATCATATTCTTTAAATGGATAAACATCAAAAAAATAGCATCCTAATAAACCAAGTCAATTTCTTAGGGAACAATCAGTTAAATATTTTTTCAAAAATAACTTATCTATTTTGAAAGATGAGACCAAAGTAAACTATAACCATAAAAATAGTAAATTATACCACTGATTTAATAAAACAACCACAAATTAAATTTTCAATCACACATTCAGTTTTTTTCCACTAATCTAGTTATTATATTTCCAATAATTTCTATTTTAAACCATATTTTGATTGCTACAACCATATATTTGATAAAATAATATCAAAAGAAGTATAATAACAACAAAATAAAAATAACAAAATAAAAATACGATTGCTTAAATTTATTCAAACCAGAGTTGTTTTATAGTCATAAAGTCCAAGTAAAATCAAGTCATTAGACTTGACTTCAAATTTTTTTAAAGCCTTAAAATTCATGTGACAGCCTAAATAACTACATGGAATAAGAATAACAGAAAAAAAACGGAAAAAAATTCAAATATTAATTTTGAATTAAAACTGGCTTGAAAATGATTCATTTTTGACAGATGATAAAATAAACAATTTATTATTTTAGAGGATTAAAAATTGATTATAATGATATAAGATTCGGAAATATCAAGAAATGTAAAATTTGTTACACACAAATGAAAAAAAAATTTTTTTGTTTGAATAAATTTAAACAAGAGTATTTTTATTTTGTTATTTTTTATACTTCTTTTAGTATTATTTTATTAAGTATACTGTTTTGACAATTTAAAAAATAATTGAATCAAAAATAATCATGTTAAAATATTCAGATAAAAAGAGAGGATTTTTAAAAGTTCATAATTTGGTTATTAATTTTTTTTAGAATTAGATTTTTAATATTTTATCGTTTTATTTCAAAAATGATGTTTTTTTTTCTTATGTGGTGAAAATTCAAAAAATAAAAAAAAATTCAAAATAAAAGGAAAAATTTCAAATGGTCTTGATACTAAAAACTAAAAAGTCGTAAATAAATGAATTATACATTAAAGAAAAACGCAGATTATTGAAAAAAAAAATATTGCAAAATACGGTTCTGTGAGAGATACCATTAGAAATCTGATTAAAAATTTTAAACTTGTATTTTCATCAGAGTGAAATAAGACAAAAATCAATTGAGACCAATTTTCTTCTATAGAGAAAACTTCATTATCCAATTCCTCTATATCAGACCCTGATGAAAAATAAATTTCTAAAATCAGGTTCAACATCAAATTCCACCTGAATGATATTTTCCTGATACCCCAAGGTTATTACTGCGAGAAAAGATAAAATTAAACTTTGAAGGCATATTAATAATTCTTAATGAAAAAAGGTTTCAAATTTATTTAAAACTAGTGTTGGGGGCCGGTCGAGAGGCCACGTGGCCGGCCAGAAAAAAAAAATGGCCGAGACCGTGGCCGGCCGTGCAAGCGGCCAAAAAACGGCCGGTCCATTTAACGGCCAATGACCGTGCCTGGCCGGCCAAGCCGCGGCCAACTGACGGACCGACCGTGAAATGGCCGGCCAAATTTTAAAAGACCGTGAGGTGGCCGTTCGACCTTCGGCCTAAAAAAAAAAACGACCGTAAAGTGGCCGGCCAACTGACTGACCGACCGTGAAGTGGCCGGCCAAATTTTAGAAAACCGTGAGGTGGCCGGCCAACTATCGGCCAAAATAAAAACCGACCGCGAAGTGGCCGGCCAACTGATTGACCGACCGTGTGGTGGCCGGCCAACTGAAACACCGTAAAACGGCCGACCGTGTGCAGACCGGCCGGCCACAAAACGGTCCAAAAAAAATTTTACTAAGATGTTTAAAAAAATTTAAAAACATTAAAGAAAAATTAAATTTTAAAGAAATAAACATTAAAACTAATTAGATTTTCATCATCAATTTTTATAAATCTAATTTTTTTTATTAAAATCGTTTTTATAAAAAAACTATCTAAAATACCGAATTATAAATTTATATATAAAATTTAACGATTTTTGAAAAATAACGAAAAAATTTGGGGTTAATAATTAAAAATTACCTGATCCAAAATTTTGATAAATAATAATTTCTACTTTTAATACCTTTAAATTTTTATCTATAATATCCAAGTAAAATATCCAAGTAAAATTTTTTTTTGGACCGTTTTGTGGCCGGCCGGTCTGCACACGGTCGGCCGTTTTACGGCCTTTCAGTTGGCCGGCCACTTCACGGTCGGTCAGTTAGTTGGCCGGCCACCACACGGTCGGTCCGTCAGTTGGCCGGCCACTTCGCGGTCGGTTTTTATTTTGGCCGATAGTTGGCCGGCCACCTCACGGTTTTCTAAAATTTGGCCGGCCACTTCACGGTCGGTCAGTCAGTTGGCCGGCCACTTTACGGTCGTTTTTTTTTTAGGCCGAAGGTCGAACGGCCACCTCACGGTCTTTTAAAATTTGGCCGGCCATTTCACGGTCGGTCTGTCTTGTGGCCGGCCTTGGAAAGGTCGGCCTTTTTAAAAACGGTCCACAGACGGTCGGTCAATTCACGGCCAAAATAGGCCGTTTAAACTGGCCGGCCAAGTGGCCGTTCAAGTTCGGCCGTAGACCGGCCGGCCAAAGTTGGCCGCCGCCCAACACTATTTAAAACATTCAAATAATAATCAATAAAATTAAATTATTCAAAATTTTAAAATAAAGACCCGTGTGTACACAACTATTTTTTTAATTTCTAAATTGTACAAATTGTAAATTGTTTAAATGATTTAAAAATATAGAATAAAAAAATCCAAAAATTAAATTAAAATTGTTTCCTTTTTTATACAAACAAGCTGTAGCGAATATTAGTCTTAATATGTTTTCTTAAATTCTTTACTAAAATTAATAGATTGAAAACTTCATACACGTAGAACGAAAAAATCCTGATTAACGTACGTTAAACAAGCATTTTTTTTAAGTCGTTTCTGGACGTTAGTCTGGTGTTTTCAGTCGTGAAAATGTGAGCTTTATTTGAAGCCAAAAAACGCGCGAAAAAAACGTAATCAAAATTACAAAATTTTTCGATATTCTCGATATCAACAGTAAAAGGAAGTGAGTGAGATTGAAACTGACTATTAAGGTCTTGGAAAAGTTCTGCTGTTGACAGGGAATTTGCGGCTCGAGAAAAATAAATAATTATAAATTTTCTTTCTAAGGAAGCATGAAAAAAAAATTAAAATTTTTAAGAATTTTTAAGTAATAATTACAAAAAATAGTAAGATTAATTAAAATAAAACAAAAACGCGTTTTTCAGGCGTTTTTTGTTTTACGGGTATTCATTTTCGAAAAAATTATTAGTTTGTCACCGAACAAAAGCTTTAAAAACAATAGTTGTATGAAAAAAAAAATTCATTAAAGTTCGCGAAATTCAAAACTTTAGTGCTATGTGAATTTCACATTTTTGACTCAAAATTCGTAATCTACGCCCTCGAAAACCCCAAAAAAATTCTTTTTTGAAGGGGACAAAAAAAAAATTTTTTACACCCAGGGTTCCAAAAATAGCAAACCCTTTAAAAAGTTGTTGTTCTTTAAGACTCAAAATCTCAAAGATAAAACTTCTGTATTATTCGATAGATATTCTGAAAGAGCATAAAATTCTCTACATGCTAATGTAAATTAGAAAAAAAAAGGGTGTGGCGTTTTTTTTTGGCTAAAAAAAGGAAAAAAATGTGTTTTTTCTGGTTTAAATCGTATCTTCTCCGAGGGATCAATTATGACCCGATTTAATTTTTTTTTAAAAAAATCTAGACAAAATTCTAAACAAATCTATGGTTTTATTTTTTTAATTTATTGCTTTATTTTTCTTAAAAAATCTCTTTAAATCATGTGATTTTTAACAAATTTGTCAAATTTGAATTCTTTTAATAGAATTTTTAGATTAAACTAAAGAATTAGATATTTTTAGGTGCTCAACTACTGTTTTTTTCGATTTTGCTGAAAAATATACTTCTAGGACTTGACCGTATGTCGCACATTTTTAGATAAGATTTTGAGTCTTAAAGAACAACAACTTTTTAAAGGGTTTGCTATTTTTGGAACCCTGGGTGTAGAAAATTTTTTTTTTGCCTCCTTCAAAAAAAATTTTTTTTTGGGGTTTTTGAGGGCTTAGATTACGAATTTTGAGTCAAAAATGTGAAATTCAGATAGCGCTAAAGTTTTGAATTTCGTGAACTTTACGTATCTTTTTTTACAAAAAAAATCGAATAACTAAACACTTTCTATCAAAAAGACAAACGTCCTAGAGTCAATTAAAAAATTAACAATGAAAGTGAATTCATTGTTTTATATTAAAATTGAATTTTTTGTCTTAACAATTAAAAATATTTAAAATTTTATAATAGAGTGAAAATATTTTTAAATTATTAAAAAAAGCCTAAAACATCAATTTACTAATTCCCAAATTTTAAAGAAAGATCATTGAGAGTTATAAATGGTTCCTCTATATTTTTTATTATAAGAAAAAATTATATTAATCCACTTACTTTGATCAGTATGATAAGTATCATTGAAATTGACAGAACTACGAGCGACAAACCGACTAGAATACTGAAACCAATGGTAAAGCTGAGAACGCTATTTTTGTCGCGGACAAAAGTGCCAACTGGTGTGATCACAGCAAATATTCCATCATTACTTTCAAACTGACATGTGACAACATTTGAATCGGGCTTGTATGACACAAACTTGGCACCAACACTTGACCATATTCCATACTCTCCATTTAGCTGCACACAAATATAATCGCTTTTTGAATTTCTAAGATTGTTATAGGACAAATGATTTTTGAGCGGGTCGTAGACCACATCGTAGTTGTTGCTTAGCAAAAATTCAACTTTAAGCCCTTTAAATTGTCTGTCTGTGGCTAGGATGTAAAGATTGGAAACGACTCGATAGGTTGACGTGGACACAGAGCCTTGCTTGATACTCAGATGTGTGGGCAAGTTGTACGAGGCCACGTTCATTGAACTAAAGGCAAATTTGACGCCAGGCTCCAGCTCAAATCCAGTGCCAGACTTGGAATTGACATTTTGACCAAATTCCAAATTTTCATAGTTAAGCACCAATTTATCACTTAACGCGTACTCGTGACCATTTTTTACCAGCACAGAAATAAACTCGCTAATCCGCACCAAAAGATCACTCCACTGGCCAAACTCATTATTTGTCTTGTAATTAAACTGGTTGATTTTCAGCTCGTACTTTTTGCTCAATATTTTGTCAATGATATAAAAAATTTTATTTATAAAAAATTTGTCTTGTATAAAAAGTGCCGTATTATTTATTTCATATTCGAGTATTGATTTGGTGACATTGCGGATTGCCAACAAGTCCAGAGCGTACAAACTATGCAGTCCAGTTGATAGAAGATTGGCATTTTCCAAAGCTGTCAAATCAGAGTCATCGTCAGCCTCTGACTTGGTGCAAATAGTGTTCAGCTCTTCGACTAGCTTGAAAGCTTGATAAGAGTTGGCCACAGAGTCCGGGCTATTCAGGGAGTCGAGGTTCAGAGACCTGCACTCGCTCAGGTCTATGCTAGACATCCAACCAGTGGGGGTGCATGAACGATACGCAGTTCCAACTGCGCCCTTGGGACATGAGCTATTTGCCATTGAGTTAAATTGGCTCCTGGGCCACCATGAATTGAACGCGTAGGCTTTGGGACACTTGTCACTCGTTATTTGTCTGCACTCGTTTCCTTTCATGGTCAACTCAGCAAATGGTGACACACATCTGTCGCACTTTCTGCCCGTAATTCCAGCACCTGGCAAACATTTACACTGACCAGTGAACGCTTCGCATTCCAGACTGCTAGAACCATCTAGATAGCAGTCGCATGGTGCGCACTCTTCCTCGCCGGACACTTTGTTAAGTCTTTTGTAAAATTTAGGCTTGCATTCACATTTGCCTGATTTTTTGTCACAATCGGGTGAAAAATTTTTTGACTCGTCACAGGCACATGGTCCACAGATGCCGGGCTCAATGCCCCACCACCTGGCGGGACACGAGTAATTGGCCAGAGTGATCTGTTGCTTTTTGAATTGACAATACTTGCCCTTGAAGCCTTGGGGACACGTGCACTGGTAGTCGTTGTCCACAATGGTGCAGTTGCCCGAGTTGTGGCACGCCCATGCCGGACACGAGTCCAAGCATGAGCTGTTGCCGAAGTAGACTGACTGGGCCAGGTGGTCACATGTTTGGGTCACGTGGCACCCTTTGGACACATTGAATGCTTCGTATGGCGACACAGACTCTTGGTTCAAGTGAATGTTCTTGATGCATGCAAAGACTCCAGTTGATGGATGCAACGACGGAGTCTTGTACGCGCCAATTGACCATCTGTAGTTAAATTTTTGCTCAAATAAATTTTTTATTTGTGGGCTTTGGTGAGTTTTTGTGAATATTTTGTCCAGAGATAAGGTGACGTGACCATCACTGTTAAAGCTGAGCAAAACACTTGACCAGTATTGGTGGCCAAAGAGCTCATTTTTGTTTATTTCTAGTCTGATGTGACTGCGAATGTTCTGGGATATTAGAATGAGCGATTTTGGCACCGGATTGTAGTAAACAAAAAATTCATTAAACACCAAATTGTCACTAAACTTGACATAAACTATTGTTTGATTAGACAAATCACTTGTTGGCCTGAGCCTCAAGTCCATTGATATGTCCACTGATGTTTCGCTTTCGAGCACTTTTTCTTGGAATAAAAGATAGCTGTTTGTTTGAGTGCTCAGCGCTGGTTCTGCTGATTTTTTCTGGGCGCATTGGTGCCCGTCAAAATCTCCACTCAGACAGTCACACTTGACCGAGCTTGACCAAATGTGAGCACATTTTGAGCATTGTTTGCCAAATTTTGTGCCATCCAACTTGCAAATATTTGTCTTGGGCGAACAACCATGTTCAGTGCCATAGCTGACCAAGGAATCATGGTGCAAGTCAATTAGCTTGTCATCCAAGTACAAATCGCTGATACAGCCTTGGAAAGAATTTTTTTTCGATGCCTCTTGACCAATTATCAAAGGGCCGTTCAGGTCGAAAAACCTCGAACACGACTCTATTTGACTTTGGCATTTGGCTGGCAAATTGTAGACATGGACCTTGCGGATGCATTCAGTGTTCTGGGCTAGTTCACAAGAGTCAACATTTTCCAAGTTGTCGTTGTCCAGAGACAGATAAACAGAGCGCGATTTGTACTCAATGGTCACTGTTCGCCATTTGGCATCGGACACACTCACTTCGGTAATCTTTACCTCGTGGACTGAGTCGCCGAGCGAAAATTTAAAAGTCAAAAAATCATTTTCTATGACCAATGAGACAAAATCAAGGTTGTCTTCCAGGCGCCCATTGTAGAACAAGACCCCGTTTGAGTGAATGGTGGAAAAAGTTAATTTAAGCTTAAATCTAATTCTGTTCTCAAGACCCACTAGGACAATATAGGCTCCGGATTTTTCCGGAAAATTAACTGCCCGTACCTCACACAAATGAGTGTAGTATTTGCTTGCTGATGGTTGGTCTTTATTGCTGCACTCATCGCACACAAATCCACCCAAAATTAAATTTTTGCACACAGAACTTCCTTTGCACAGAGCAGGATTCATGAACGAGCCTGATCCAAATGGTGACAGCTGGGAACATTTGGAATTTTTGATATCTATTTCACAAGTACGGCCAGTGTAGCCCGGATCGCATGTGCACACGTAGCTTGACTCTGTGCTGATGCAAATGCCATTTTGGCCACAGGGATTCGAGTAGCATAGATTTATCTCTGTGTCGCACATTACAGATATATTTCCGGTAAAGCCCAGTGGACAAGAACAGCTAAAGTCGTGCCTAATTCTAACTGATCGAAATTGTATTCGAGAAGAAGATTGGTAATTAGAATCAGCTGAGCTGAATTTGGATACAGTTTGACATTTTTGGTAGTTTAAACAAGGCTCTATTGAACATGATTTGTCTTCGTAAATGAGGACTTTTTTCACTCTCAGCAATGATTTAATTCGGTCCATGTTTGAGTACAAAATTTGCTTCAGAATAGAAGAGGGAACAAATTTCTGTTTAAAAAAATATTTAAAAATTATTAAAAATATTTTTTTTATTTTAATAAATAATTACGTCTTTTTCTAAATCATAAGACACTGATAAGCTCAAATTGAATCCTGTGCTTTGACCGGCCAAGTTAAATAAATGCACATTTGTCTTTTTAAAAAAAAATTTAATTTTAGTTTTAAGAAAATTAAGAATTGTTTTTTTTGCTTTAATTTAATGCTGAACTGAATTATTTTTTATTGAATCAAATAGAATCAATTTTTTTGTTTAATTTTTAATGAGCAATTTAGTCAATGGCTTTTGACGAATAAAAATAAACTATAGAATAAAGTGAACTTTATGTAATAAGAAAGTAAAATTAAGAATAAGTTTATTTATTTTTTTAAGTATTACTTAAAAAAAAATTAAAAGTTAGAATGAGATAGAGCTAAGGTAATTACCAATAATACTGAACTTGCAAATTTCTCAGGAACGATTCACATCGAAACATATCAAAAATTGACGGTTCACAGACTCTTAAATGTAGCGAATGCCAACTAGAAATTAGTGCTCAAAATGAGGTTAAAGAGGTCGTGGATTTCCAAGAAAAAGGAAAGTTGAGGATGAGGTAGTTGATTTAAATAAACCAGCAAAAAAGAAACCAGGTCGTCCACCTAAGGTAAGAAACGCTTTAGAATTTGATTGATTTTTATTATACTCTTGTTATTTTTTTTTATAAAATAAAATAAATAAAATAAAATTTTACTTTATTTCAAAGATTTTTTTTATTATTTTAAAGATAATTTTTTTATTCGCCAAAAGCTTTTTCCCGAGTAATTTTGGTGGTATATTGTTAGAAAAATAAAATTTGGAACTAGAAAAATTTTTTTTTAATTTTTGAATAAGTAACGCGGATACCTTTTGGTCCGATTTTAAAATCGCTTCAATTATATTGAATATTTAAAAATAAAAATACTTTGAAGGCCAAATTTTTTTTTGTTACTGGAATAATAATGATTTAAAAAATTACTTTAGATCAAGATCTGTTCTTTCAAAAAATTTTTATTAAAAATCGGTATGAGCTTTTTTATTTTTTAAATAATTATTTTCTAAGTTAAAAAAATAATTTTGTAAATCTTGAATCAAAATTTATTTAAACTGTACCATAGAACTTTTTAAACTGTTAAACTAAATAAAAAAATCAGAAATTTTTTGATTTACTTTAAAATATAGGAGGAAAAAATCCTAAAATTAAATCTAAATATTTTTTAATTTTATGTGTATTTTTAAAATTATTAGATTGAAAACTTCATCACCGATGAACATTTTTATTTTCAAAAAAATTATTGATTTGTAACAGAACTAAAGCTTTAAAAACAAAAATTGTATGAAAAAATAATTTGATTACGCATCTCTTTTTACAAAAAAATCGAAAAATTAGACACTTTCTTTCAAAAAGACAAACGTCCTAAAGTCAATTAAAAAATTGATAACTAAAGTGAATTCATTGTTTTATATTAAAATTGAATTTATTGTCTTAAAAATTAGAGATTTTTAAAATTTTATAATAAAGTGAAATTATTTTCTTTATTGTCTGCAAAATTCAAAAGAAAAATAAATTGAACTAAATGTTCAATATTTTCGATTCTTTAATTTAGTGATTAAAATAAAAAGTTAAGCCATTTAAAAAAAAAATTAATTTGCTAATCATTTAATAAGTTTCAAAATAATACTTAAATAACTTAATGTTATTTAATATATTCGAGCAATAAATCTAAAGATTATTGATTTAAAATTTACCTTTTTAAATTTTAGAAAAAAGTCCGAAATCAATTGAGTAAAGTTGTTATAATAATAGTCCATAAACGAATCCAATTGCATGCCATAAACAACCAAAGAAGCGCTTTCGGATATCATGTTCTCTGTTACCATTGTCACAATCAACTCACAAGTCGAATTAACTTCACTTCCACTATCTTGAATTAAATATTTAGAAAATTTTTATTTTTTTGTTGCTTAATTAATTAAACTACCATCTCTTATGGACACTATGAAAGATGTATTTATCAAATTATTTGAATTTAGCACTGATCTTAGAGTGATCCGACCAGTCTTTGGCTCAACATTAATCAATTGACGGCCAATTTTGTCCGGCAAACTATTTTAAAACATTAAATAACAAAAAATTTCCAGTTGGAAAAAAAAAATTACCCAAAGGTCCAGTTAAAAACTGGATCAAAATTTTCCACTGGTACTATTGGTGCCTGTTCGGTCAAAAAATAATTTTTAAAGTGATTAAACACAATTTTAAATTTATTTGGAACCACCGGAACAATTTTGTGCATTTTTCTAATTTTAACTTCAACAACACAATCAGAGTAGAGCGATCCGGAAAAAGCTCGAACTGTCAAATTGGCACTAGACTCTAGTCTAGATGAAGTCACCAAAAGCACTCTGTTAAACGTTCCCGAAGGCCGTAAATGGAACAAATCAGCGTTCATCAATTTAAAGACAATGTCACTTTGGTACTCTGTATCGACCACTCTGGCACCTACTTGACCAATTGTCGAGCCGATCTGCAAAGGCTCGTAAATGTCAAAAACATGATCGGTGTCAAAGATTGGCGCACTCTTGCCATAGCCAAAATACTTAAGAAATATGTAAGTTTTGCTAGAGAGCATGGGTGAGCCGGAATCACTGGCCATTATGGTCACATTTAAGTCTTTGTGCATGGCTGCTTTAAGACGAAGGACCCCTGATGACTTGTCAATGTACACAGGACTAGTGTGGTCAACTAGAGAATACTTGAGCAAACCATTCAAGTCCTCATCTTGATCTGTGGCCTCTACACGCAGAATAAACTCGTCAATCTTAGTATTTTGGTAAATGTATGCCTGGTAGAAGGGTCTGGTAAAAACTGGCGCATTGTCATTCACGTCCAGTATTTGTATTTGTATGAGGGCGTGATCGGAGCGAAAATTTTTGTCCCTATAGGACACACTGGCGTACAAAGTGACTGAATTGTATTTTTCCCGGTCCAAATAATTGGCCACATACAAATTGCCAGTTTGGTCATCTAGACGAAAATCGTTGTTGGTCACTGTGGCAGTGGTCAGTCTAAAAATCACCTGGCTGTCACTTGACACTGTGTTCAGCGCGCCCACTAGACTATTGATGGCCGAGTTTTCACTAATCCTAAATGAGTAAACATCCTGGGTAAATCGCGGAAAATATTTTGTGTTTGGTGACACGGCAAGCTCTATTTTGGCTGTGGAATAAAGACCATCTTGTTGATCCACGACTCGGACATTCAATTCATAGAGGGACTTTTTTTTAAAATTTAAACTCGATTTTTCCAGTGTCAAAAAAACTCTAGTGGAACTTTGCCGAATCAAAGAGAACAAGTCTTCGTCTTGTTCAATGGAAAAGTCCAGCAAAGAATTGGAGTCCTTGTTGACCACATTTAGAGTAAGCAATGGCAAACCAATGGCCGCGTCCTCACTAATTGTCAATTTGTATTTTTTCTGGCCAAATCGAGGCACTTGTTCACTCGAGTGCAAAATTTTCACTTTGACTCTTACACTTGATTTAGACTTGGAAGTTGTAGCAGTTACGTAGAATTCGTAGATTTGACTTTGAACCTGTGCAGTGGTGACTATGAGTCCATTGGGCTCAATTTTAAATGGAACCTTTCGGCTTAGTTTGTAGCCCAGAGCAGACTGGGGCTGATCACGATCATAGGCTACCACACGACCAATTTCTGAGCCTGTGTGCACATGCTCAAATGCGATGAACTCATAAAAAGGTGCCGAAAAAGTCACATAGCTCGGGTTCATGTTCACTATGTGGATATTGAGCTCGGACCTGACCGGACAAGACGGCAGGCCCGAGTCGCCCGCATAAACACTCAGAGAGTACAAACTTTTCATCCTAAAGTTCAGCTTGGAGACCAGGTGTACTCTTCCTGCATTGTCTATTTCAAAAGTGTTCAGGTCGTCCAGAGAGCCCCACAGAGAGTAGGCGAGCAAAGATGAGTTGGTGTGCCGGTCGAAGCCTGTGACTGTGAAAACAACTGGCCGCTTGGTAAAGTCAGTATTTTCGTCCAGACTAATGTTGTGTGTGTGCGAGTTTAGTGTTGGCTGATAGTCGTACTGGGACACGACTCGTATGTGCACTCGACTAGTTGCGCTCAGTCTCTCTGGGCTGTTGTCCGCAGCGTTTATGGTCAGTTGGTAGAAGTTTTTTTGTTCTGCATTGAGGCTTTTTTTGGCGAATATTTGACCAGTGTCTGATCTAATGTGAAATGGACTCGGACCACTGTTTATTAGGTGATAGGTAAGGCGGCCGTTTTCGTTAATGTCCGGGTCGATGGCATTAACTTGGCCAACTAGAGTGTCCGGTGCGTTGTTCTCGAATATTTGGAATTGGTAGGGGTTGACGAGGAACTTGGGCGCGCGATTGACAGACTCGTCCTGGACTTGAATGGAAATGTAGCAGTGGCTGAGCGAGCGCTGTCGTTCGTAGCTTGTCGCTTGGAAATAATAGCTTCCTTTGGGAATGGACTGGTCCGAGGTTTTTATTTCTAGTGAAGTGGAATCGAATTGGAAAAAGTTGGATTTTGGTCTCCAGTTTATTTGAATTTGCGAGCCATTGTCGCCCGTAAGACTCAATTTTCCTATCAGGCTATTTGCCGGAACGCTCTGTGATAATTTAAATTTGTAAATGCGTTCTGTAAATAAATAGCCGGAAACAAGGTATTCGTTTAAGAAAAGATAAAATACAATTAGAATATTCATTTCGAGAGTCGTTTCCAATTTTTTTAAAAAATTAACATTCTATTTTTAATCTAAATTTAAATTTTGGATTATTGTACAACTTTTGTTTTTTTTTTTACAATATTGTTAAGTTTTTACAGTTTTAGATTGTTTAAATTTTTTATTAAATCTAAATTTTGTTAAATTGGTGCTTTTCTTTTTGTTTAATTTATTTTGTAAATAAATTAGTTAAAATTTTATCCTCGTTCTATTATTTTTAAATAAATAAATATTTTTTTTGCTCTTTTTTAAATTGTTCAGCAAAAAAAAAATTTCAATTTTAAGATTTTTATGTTTGATAGATAAGGAAATTAGGGAATTTAGAACCAAAAAAAAAACAGAAAAAAAATACTAAAAAACTCAATTATTTTTTTTTTCGATGATGTATCGCTTAAAAAAAATTAGATCGTAGAAATAAATTTTCATATAATACTTTTTGACAAAATATACTCATAGATTTTTTTCATAAAAATTAATTTTGCATTTTTTAAAGAAAAAGTTATTTAATGGAAATACTTTAAAATTTAAAATTTAATTAGTGTAAATTAACAAAAAATTTTGGTTCATTTTTTGGATTGATTGATTACAAAATTTTTAGAATAAAATAAATCAACACCTGAAACTCGAGATTTTTCTAAAGACTAAAACTTTTTTTAAGTGAAACTTACCAAAAATTAATTTTTATATAAAAATTTTATGATAAATTTTCTATCTTTAAAAATATATATTATATTCAGAATCTTTTTAATGAAAATTTTTCTTTTAATTAATTATCTTGGCGAAAAAATTCTACGAATTGAATGCTTACCTCTTTATTCTTAAAGTCTGACCATATAAATCTCTGGCTCAACTCAAAAAAGACGATTCTAGACTGTAAGTTTCAGCTGACTAAAATGTTCGAAATTTATAAATTTAAGAGAGAATGTCATATTTTGGTTTTAGAATAGATAGAACTGGTGAAAAACCTGGGATTTTTTTGGTCTGTTAGTTTCTGAGAAAGAATTAAGAGAGATTAAATGAAAAGTCTAAAATTACCTGATTGAAGTTTTTTTAAGGTCACCTAGTGTTTAAGAGTAAAGACTCAACTTTTTTTAAAAAAATATTTTAATTAAATTAAGCCTTGAATTACAGTGTACTTTTATTTCATCAACAATTGAATTAAAAGTCATTCTTGTATCAAATTTAAACCCAATAAGTTCCACTTTAAAGTTTTTTCCCATATCTTGATTATGTTCTTCGATTATGATTACAAATGAGATTAAATTTTTTTTTCTTTATTTAGAAAAGACCAAATGACATGAATTTCTCTACTGATTTTTCCTTTTCCATTATCGAAGTTTTTTTAGGCATTCATTTATTAATTTCCGAATGCTTTCTTTTTTTTAAACAAAAAATGCAACCAATTAGTCCACAAAAATCTGAAAAATTTTATCTATTTTTGATATACTATTGAAAAAAATTAAGAACTAATTATCGATTTTGAAGAATCTCTCAAGTCATTAAATTCATCCCTAATGTCACCATTAATGCTTACTCTGAATGTAGTAAAATTATTTGTTATCTTTTTGTACTGAATTTCACTAATTCTCTTCCACTAAATAAACTTGTAAAATAATTAAATAAAATAACTGCAATAAACAAATATAACAAACCTCGAAATTATCGGCTTTATGATAAAATTATTTTGTTTAAGCACTAATAAACCTTGTTTTGTATTTTACTATCTAAATATTTGAATTGAGCTATTTGATTTTAGCACGATTGGTTTTATTTTAACAAAAGAATTCCATTATTTCAACAATTTTAAGATTATAAACCAAAATTTTTTTTGACGAAAAAAAGACTGATTTTTCAACAACCGAAAAGTTTTAATAGATTAAATTTTTCCTAGAAAAGCCTTAGATTTTAGCCTATTTAATTTAATTCTTTATCGACCGAATAAAAAACTATTTCAATGAATATTTTTCTAAGAATAAAATTAAATAAACATATAGCTTTAAATTATTTCCCTTTTATTTATTTCGGATATATGTTTTTCATTCTAAGTTTAACAAATTAATCACACCTCTGAGAGGTACTGATAAAAAACAAAATTTATTTCTTGGTATTACTATCTATTGTAAATTTCGGCCATAAAATAATTGTCCTTATTGATAATTCATTTTGTATAGATTTGTTCACAATATAACAATTGATAGCAATGCTCTAGATTAAATTTATTAATTTTACGGCTTATATTTTTTGTTGGAACTAAAGAAAATTGCTAAAATAAAATGTAATAATAAATCGAGCTTACCGATTTCATTTATATTCAATTCTGTCAAATTAATTAAATTAAAAAAAAAACATTTAAAAACTTTACTAATAATTAATAAATATAAAAAAAATTTAAATTATAAATGTACTGCCTTTTTGTTTTGCTTGTTGTAGTATTAAATTAAAAAAATTTAAAAGATTGTTAAACGAATGGCTGAATTTTTTTTTTTAAAGAAACACAAAAATCTTTGATGTTTATTTATTTTTGAAATCTTGTCTAGTTAAAAACCATAATTCTTCATTCATTGTTGTTTTAAAAAAGTCTAGCCTATGACTGTTTGTCTTTTATCTTGTCTAGATTTGATTAAAAAGCCAAGAATTATATATTAACAAAGTATTAAATTTGTATAAAAAGATTGATTGGGATTCAAATATTTTATTTTTCACTTTGTCATAAAATTTTGACCTTTTTAAGAGTTATTCAGCACTAAAGTTAAAGATTTAGAAAAAAAATCTTAAAAAGAATTTACACTTTTTGAAATCAATTTGAATTTAAATTATAAAATGTGACATCTTCGAACGAAGAACAAAATTTCTTATCACATAAAATACTAATTTTGGCTTTATAAACTTTTTTCGAAAAATTTGCGTGACACTATCTTTTTGAACTACTAATGGTCGCAAATATTTTAACAATGAAGGAGGGTAAAAACCCTTTGACAACAAAAAATTTGAATTCAACACCCAAGAAAAAATTTCAGCTAAACAATTTATTTATTAAATCGAATAAAAAGTTATTATTAAAATAATTTCATCTTTATAATTAAATTGAAAAAATAAATAACATAAGAGAAAATTTTATCTATTTTTTTAAGTGGTCTAACTATATACTGCCTTCTCGTTGAATTTCATCTTTTGCGGGTAATTAATCCCGAAATTTCAAATTACAAAAAATAATGATGATGAAAATTTTTAAATTTTTGTTTTTTTTTTACTCAAAAAGACTTAATTCACGAAGAAGATATCTACAAATGCCTTCTCTGAAAAAAAATTACTAAAATTTTTTTTCCGCCTTTTTTTCTTAAAATGAAATAATTTATAATCATATTTAAATTCTTTAAAAATATTGAGTCTTTTTTCTTAGCGTTTCAAATGTCTAATTTTTTCCAAAAAAAAATGTTTTGGCGTTCGCTTTTAAAAAAAAAAACAATTGTTTTACAAAAAATAAGTTTAATATCTAAAAAAATTTAAAATCTTTAAATTAAAAAAAATAGAATAAAAATTGATGTTCAAAATTTTAAACTTTTTAATTTCTTGTCTCAGCATTTAAATTACCTTGTCTAGTTTTTTTGTCACTAAAAAAATCAATTTTTTTGCTCGGCTTGAACAAAAAAGCCAATTACATTAAAAAATATATTAAATTTAGATCCATTTAAAAAAATTGTAAATGTTTAAATTTAAAAAAATAAAAGAAAATTTTTGTTTCCGTATTTTGTGTGTACTTTATTGATGATCCTTAAGGCTAACAGAAATAAAAAAAAAATCTAGTCTTTCTGTAAATTAATAATTATTAGGACTAATTTAAATTTGGAAAAAATATTTATTTATTTAGTATTAATTTTCTCCTCTATTCGAGTGGTCTTTTAATAACTGTTAAAATAAATTCAACAGTCGAGTTTACTTACGTGCAAAGATTGCTCTTTTGGTATTGAATAGACGATTTAGTTGTTTGCATTTAAACGTAACCTTTTCTAAATATTTGTGGTTCAGATTTGCCACGGCAATAAAAAATTGAGTTTGTGTGCTAAAAAAATGTGAATGAATTTAGTGGCAGCAATTAGAAGCCGGTCAGAAGCGACTTTTTCGGATTCAAAGTTGCTATGGCTATAGCCTCTAAAGATCCATTTGTAAATGTTTATTTTGATGTACATAAAAATGTCAATTTTTATCTCTAGCTTCTAAGGTAAATACTCCATTCAGTTAGATAAGATAAATAATGCTCTTAAGAAAGACTACTAATTTTGATAGACCCGGCTGCACTGATCTTTATCTCAAAGAGGCCGATTGGGCTCCTGAGAACATTCTTTGCGCAATTTAAGCCTCTTGACATTTCTTAATGACTAGAGCTCGATATCCTTGTTGAGAATTTATATCAAGTTAAGTGTCCCGTAACGAACATAAACTCAATAAACAAAAATAATGTTCCCATTGATATTTTATAAACTTGGATGGCTAATTTAAATGCTTCGGTTTATTGACCTAAATTAATTTGCTGGGCCAAATGTTTTTCTAAGCTTGTACTTGAAATTTCCTCCAAAAATGTTTGCCAATAAGTGCTCCAAAATTTCGAGCAAATTAGCCTCTTGAACAATTATTGATTTTCCGAATGATTTACCTGGCTCACCAAGGTTTATGACCGAAATCTCTAAGACAAACAATTGAGGTTTACTCTGGCTTAAAAGAATGCCATTTGTCACATTGGGCTGAACGCCCAAAAGGCGCTATTAGTCATGAGCTGATTATTTGATGAAATTTTTATCATTTTTTTTTAAATTGTTTTTTTAGATCTTACAAGATTGAGAAAAAATTTCAAAGTAAAAAAAAAATTTATCATTAATTTGGCAAATGATAATAAATTTTTTTTGTTTTAAATATTCCTGAAAGAGCAAAGACAACCTAGTATGGTCTTTTGTGTTTAGAAAGACATTTAGATTTTTAAAATAAAATAATTTCAATGGTGATTTTTTTATGAGACCGAAATTTAAAATTTTTGATATTTTTCCTAAAAAAATAAACAAACTTTAGCGTTCTTGAAATTTTAAATTTTTAGTTTTGGTAAGTTCTTGGTAAGAAAAGATGGTTTCAAAATCAAAAAATTAAAGAGTATACAAAAGTTTGATGGAAAGACAATAAGTGCATTTAAAAAATTATAACCTTTAAGATTTTTTGTTCTTCTTGATAAATTTGAAATTTTGATCCTTTTTTAATTTTTAATTTTGCTATAAAAAAAGTTGCAATGAATTTGGGCATAGCTATTCAATTTTTTTTAAAAAATTCCAAAAAAGTACAACAACTAAAAGAAGGAACAGAGTAAAAGAAATAGAAAATACTAAAAAATACCAAAATGTACAAAAGGAATTTTTACTTTATAATATTCTCATTGTCTTTACCTCACTTTTTGTTCTTTTTCGAATATTTTTTTAATTTAAAAGTCTAAATAATTATAAAAATATTAAAATTTGATGTTTTTACTCACATGAAATTTTTCTAATTTATCTAAGTTTAATAGAGTTATTCAAGACTGGGCAATTTTTTTTCTTTTTATTTGGCTTAAAATTTTTTTTTATTTAAATCTATTACTTTGAAATAAGGCTCAGCAACGAAATTTGAACTCCTGAAAAAGGAAAAAATACGGTATTTCTAGTATTAAATAAAAATTAATTAAAAAATCCAATTTTTTTAAAATTTTTAGCCAAAATTTATTATTAAATTTTGTAAAATTTAATTTATATCATATTTATATATTAATCTTTGATTTATATCATAAATAGTAAAAAAGTGTTTAAAAAAAGGTTAATTATCATTCTAGACTGCTCAGGGTTCAAAAAATTAAAAAAAAACAATCTCAAAAAGTAATTTTTTTTTGTGACAAAATTTTTTAATAAATTTATTAAAACTATTAATTAAAACTAACTTTTTAACTCTTTAAATAAGATTAAAAATTAGAATTAAATTTTATTCGAAATATAATTCATATTCTACTCTTTTTATTTTTATTCTAAAAATTCTTTTCCATCTTTTTTAATAATTCCAATTCACTTGAATCATCAATTAAACAATAAATAAATTAAATTAAAAACGATTAATTTTAAATTTCTTAGTTAGTTAAGTTTTTTTGCCAATTATTTTTATGTAATTTAAAATTGTTAATTTTTCTTGTTTAGTTTTTCCTTATTCACAATTTTTTACGAAATAAAAAATTTTCTCCTTTGAAAGTAAATAATAAAATATAAATCATAAAAAAATACAATTTACTCTAACATAAATAGAAACAAACAATTATTTGAATTTGTTTTTAGTCTCATAGACAAGGATTTAGCTAAATTAAAAATAATTTTAAAAGTTGCAACGACATATTAAAAATTGTAAAAATTTTCTTAAAATTTCTTTTGATAAATTGCCATTACTAGTGGTGAGAAATGGATCTTTTTTCAAATTATCACCGCAAGAATTTGTGCTTAAACCAGCTAAATTGATGTGGTCAATCAATAATAATCATACCATCTGTGAAAAATTTTTTTACATAAACTGATTTCAGTTTTTTCTAAATTAATCCTTTAAAAAAAAAATATTGTAACTTATGGCCATTGATTGTCTTGGTCATTTTTATTTTGAATACATTTTTGGAAAAACTCGCGGGATATTTGGAGTAGACTATTTCATTTTTTGTAGCTAATATAAATAAAATTAAAAAAACAATACAACTATATCTTTAAGCTAATAACTAATGGGATATCCCCAATTGGAATAGAAAGAAATAAAATAAATAAACCATTAAATTTGATAAACAAAGTTATCATTTGATATAAAAGTTTAGAATGCTGTCAAATGTTTGAAAATGAATTAGTTGAATCTTTTGTTCATCAAATAAAAAAATTCATTCTAAATCAAATTCAATTTATTAATAAAATTTTATAATTTTTTTTTTCTAGTTAATATCCATTTATTATTTAAAGCATTGTTTGATTTGATTTGACTGGACTTAATAAAAAATATTCTAGTTAATTCATATTCAGCAATAATAGTGAACTTGTTGA
>QEOQ01000640.1:1763043-1784938 GCA_010279815.1 Brachionus plicatilis | reverse complement strand
TTTTTTTTTTTTCTTAGTCAGAATGCACCACGAACATTTATTGTTCCGTTTTAGTAGCAAAAAATCCAATAAATCAATTTAGTTTATCTATATTTTATTTTCCTTTAGACTTAATTAAAAAATAATGATTACTGATTCAATAGGGATTCCATATTAAGCAACTACTGCTATTAGAATTCTAGTTTATTTGTTTAATTCAATTTGAAAAGTTCTACACAAAGCAACGCCAAAATCGGATACATAACTTATCTGATCTGATCTTAAATAATCCCGATCGCATAATCTAATTTGCATTTGTTTATGGCGCTCAAAGCCATTCATTAGCACCCAAAATTAATAATCTCATGTACCCGGGCCACAAGTTGCTCTATTAGGGCCAATATATGCTAATTACAGAGCGCCTTATTTTTGTTTTTTTTCTCACACAATTATTTAAGTAATGTATTTTTAGAAGAGATCTAATTTTGATAATTGATTTTCTTAAGCGTTGCTTTAAACAAATGTGTTCACAAGATTAGCTGATTGAGTAAATCATCAAAGAAGCTTAGGGACCCTGAATGCCACACTTGGAAATGTCTTTGAATTGAAGAATCATCAATCGGAGTAATCACTGGAAGATACCTAAAACAGTGTTGTGGTTTCACAACTTCCTTCACGAACAGTCAAATCATGTTTAGATTTCAATGGAACTTCACGCAAGTGAACGACTACTGAGGATTTCACTAAAAATTTATATTTTGTTCACTTTATTAACTTCTCTTTTCTTTTAATAATTAACTATCACATTTTCTTTAATAAACTTCACCCGTAGGCCCAAAAACAAACAATTCTTTAATGTTTAAACCGCTAAACCCCAAGTAGGTAGCAAACCCGAGGTAGAACCTCAACAAGAGACTGCAAAAAAGAGGGAATTTTTGGAAGGGTGGATCGATTGAGCTGTCAAACAGAATGAAGAAAAACTGTTTTCTAAGGAACAAGAATTTGGTTTTACATCCGAAGTTAAACAAGTTTTGTTTGATGTTCGGGTAGTGATAGGATTTCGTGTTTTCTTTTCTTTTCTTTTCTTTTTTTTTTTATTTCACAAATTGATTATGCATCCGAACACCCTGAAATGTTCGATTCCAAGATCTGAATGTTCAAATCAAATGCTAGAACTAAAGGGAACAAAATAAAACTATTATGCTAAGTTAAATGCATTCGAGTTAAATTTTGGTTTAATTGAATTTTTATTTCTTATTCAATAGATTTGATTTCTTAATACAACTCATGAATTTATCTAATCTCAAGATTTATTTGAAGCGTATGCCTTCTATCAGTCAGCATTATTCCTTAATAAAGCATTCAAAAGAATTTCAAACATTCATTTCTAATTATCAACTCTATAATTTAATTTAAAAGCAATCTGATTATATTTATTTTTGAGCAAATATTAGTTTGTTGTGCGCAAAAGCCTATCGACCTATTGAACATACTTTATTTTAAAATTTTTCCTAATTTTGATTTTGATTCTAAAAAAATTTTTTGGACTTGCCATGAATATTTTGTTATTTATTTGACAAACTGTATCAAGTTTTAGTTTCTTAAATTTAAAACATAGAAAACTCAAAAAATAAATTATTAAAAGAAAATAAATCTAAAATATTAAAAAAAAATTTAAAAAGAGTATAAATGGACATAAATGAACGGTATGTGCCTTTTTAACAAAACTAAGTTTTAAAATCAGAAGAGTTAAGCAAATAAACTCTCGGGTGTCCATAAAATGCTTAAAATAATTAATTTTTTTTAAATTTTCCCTATTTTTTTCATTGTAAATATTCAATCGTCATTAAAAAAATACATTTTTCTGATAGTCTTGTAATTTATTTGATTAACTGTATTAAAATTTAGCTTCTAATGTCTAAAAAAGAGATAAATAATATTAATCTTTAAATATAATTTAAATAGATAAAACAATTGAATTATTAAAATTAAAAATATTTATTTATGTTCAATCGTTAATTTAAAAAATATTTTTTGGATTTGTCCTCATAGCCTTATTTTAAATTTATTATTTTTTGGTGTTTAAAGAAATATATATACTGCAGATATTGTTACTACTACTGCTATTAGTTTAACTGTATCGAGCTAAAGATCCTTCTGTTTAAAAAAGAATAGGGAATCTTTAGAAATAAAATTATTTAAGGTAAAACTAATTAAAAATATTAAATAAAAAGATAATTTAAAAAAGAGGATGAATCTTGACAGAAAATTTGTTATTATTTTAATACACCACTTAATAAAACAAACATAAAATGTTTAAAAAAATTACTAAAAAATTATTGAATTTTTTATTACTTTAATTTAATGAAGAATTTTACCTGATTGAATTTTTAAATCATATTTTTCAATTATTTAATAGCAAAAATCCATTTCTGCGTATTATTTTATTTGTTCATTTTGGAAAGCACCGCTAGGATGTTGTCATGAGAGAAAAAAAAACTTTAAAATAAAAACATAAAAATATAGAGAGCGTCAATTTATATAAAAGTTGCATAGTTTGGTTATTTTGAGTGAGAAATCCCGAAAAAAAATATTTGTTTATTATTCGTATGTTTTTATCCAGAGCGAAGATTATTAATAATAAGATATTTTTAGCTAAAAACTAAAAAGTGAGATTAAAATAATAAGTAGTGAATTTTATAGACAACAGCATGGGTGTTTAATCTTAAATCACTTGTAAAGTTTATAGCATTAGCTTTAAAAACATTTGTTTTATTATCACAAACTTTTAAAGCAAATGTTAAACTGTGAGAAAGGAATCTTTCTTTTTGGCAAAAATTATCATTGCCAAATTTTTTAATAACTATTCATTTTGTTTAGAGTTTTATCAAACTTTCACAATAATACTGTAATAAATGCTTCATTTAAAAAGACTCAGTTTTTTTTAATTCAAATTTTTTGATTCAATCTAATAAAAAACAAACTGTGAAAAACCTATTTGTTTGATCATTAAAACTAAATTTTTTAATTAATGATAAAAATGTGATGAAAAACCCTCAAAAACTCATCAGCTCATTTTTAATATCTAAAAAAATAATTTCAATCATATTTTAATACTGATTAATTTAAAATTTTTGCATCCTAATAAAATTATTTTGCCACAATTTTTCCTTTTAACTGATTATCGAAAAAATACATCAAACAAAGTAAAGTAATGAATAGTTTGAAGAATTCTTTGTAAATCATTTAAAAAAGTTCTTCAAACAAGCACATTATTTTATGTTAATTAACATCAAATAAAAAGATATTTATATTTTAAAAGTTTAAGAAGAAACTAAAATAATTTGAATGGGAGCATTTTTTAACCTATTAAAATGGCAAAATTAATTTTTTTTAGAGGATTCACTAGTAAACTCAAGCTAAATTACTGAATACATAAATTTCAAAACGAAACTTTAATTATTGATTTTGATTAAATAAAACATTGAATTTTAAACAAAACAATAATTAAAATTATGCAGCAAACCATAAATTATAATTTTGACTAGATTTAAATTTATTTTATATTAAATTAATATCAGTTTAAATAAAATACTCTCTTTGCTTAATCACTTATTTAATGATGAATTAAAAATAAAATGTTGCGTCCAAATCCGTAAATCAATTAAAACAAATTAAAATGGTTTCATTTATTTCGATCATATCAAATGTAAATCCTTGAGGTTTTAGATTTTTATCAATTTTAAAATTTGAAATTAAATATATTAAGATGTTAGTAACATTTTCGCCATAAATATTATTGATTTATGTAAATCACCATTTGAAAATTTTTTAAATTCTAAAAAAAAAATTATTTAATTTCAAAATGAAGCCTGAAGTACTCCCTGACTATAATTCAAGCTACACAAACACCAGTAATATTGAAAATGGACTTTTTAGCCAGCCAGAACTCGACCAACAACTTAAGAACATAATCAGTCTTATCCAAGTTGGTTTGATAGATCCTAAGGAAAATCCCATTATAATTGGAACGCCTAAAGATGATGACTCGGAAAAACAAAGCAAATTATCGCTCTGTGACAAGCTCAAAATAATTGGCATTCTTGTATTCTTGATAATAGTGACTGTAGTGGTCACTTTGTGCATCATTTACATGTTCGGTAAAACTAAAATGGTATTTTTTCCGAGACTTTATTTTTTTTTCAAGTTCCTTTTTTTGCAAGAAAGAATAGGAATAGCTCATTTGATGTTCCTTCGAAAAAATCCTTGGAAATCAGTTCAAGTAAAACAATGAATAAAAAGTTTAAAATTTAAAATTTATATTTTTTTAGCATGCCAATATTTGGACTTTCAAGACGAGATTTTTACATCTTACTTTGGGCTATTACAAATTTCATCAAAAAATCTAAATAGAACCAGAGAATGCCTGGGCTTATTGATTTATCCAAATAAATTAGCAGTTTCTAGTGATTGTTTGTGGAAATTTGACGTTGATTTTGCTTTTGATAAAATATATGACAAATATTCTTTTGGCATTTTTTTAGGCTTGAAAAAATATACACAGGCTATTGAATCTCTAGAGAGATATGATGTTTTCAAAATTGTTCCGGTTTGTTTATAAAATAATCTGATAAATATTTTATTTTTTTTCCCAAAGATTAATTTGTCTCCGAATTCTGAAATGATTGAAGTTGAATTTTCGGCACCTTTTAATAGCAGATATAGTTGTTTTGGCAATTCAGATGGTTCTGATAGAACCTCGGAAGACTTGATGTGTGTAAGAGCTCATAAAATAAATGATACAGTAATGATTGAAAAAAACTTAGAAAAAAATACTACTAAATGTTCAAGTAATTTTTTAAATTCTGAAAAAAAATATCTATTTTTCTTTAGATTTAAATTTAAAAAATGGAGCAATTTTGAACAGTTGGCTTGCTTTTGTGCCAAATGCTGATAAAAAATATCAGTTTATTGATCTAAATGGAAATTAAATTCAAAAAATTCAAAAATCATTCAATGTTTATGGTATTGCTTTACCTTTGAAAATCGGAGAAATGCCTTAGATAAAAAAAAACAAATTAAAGATTTAATTTAGTGCTTTTTTTTAATTAAATAATAAAAATTTTATTTTATTTTAAAATTTAAATTTAAATAAGCTTGTTTAAAGGAATTTATTTTAATTTTTTTTTAATTAAAAGAATTTTTAAAAAAAAATTAATAAAAAATCTTTTACAAAATATAAAGCTAAAATTGGATAATGATAATGATATGATTAATTAATTTTATGTTCAAGATGAACAAAAATTTTTTTTAAATTTATTTGTCAATTTTTTTTCAAAAATTTTTATCAATTTAAACTATTTATAAATTTTTCTTTTTTTATTGTGTAGTAAATTTAATTTAATTTTAATAAAAATACTCAATTTGAAGCACTATTAGATCTGGAGAAACCTTAAAAGAATAGGATAACAAAACAAATAGTATCTAAAAATTGATTTGATGAAAAAGCATTTAATTGCTGGCTTGGTAATGTTCAATGATGAAATATAAGATTTTAAAAATTATTAACTTATTGACGCATCAAAATTATTTTCAATTGTTCTCTTCTAAATTTTGGAGATTTCAATTAATTTTTTGATTGTTTTTAAAGTATTGTTGAGTACAAAAGAATCCATTAGATAAAAAAAAAGTAAATTTAAAATAATTAGATAAAATAAATAAACAAAATTTAAAAATTTATTCAATTATTGCCAAATCGATTAAATGAGTTCTTTTTGGCTTATTTTTAGATTTTTTCCTTTTGATCTAAAAATAGAATAAATTCTGACGGCTTTTTAAACAGATCAAAAAAGACTTAAATTTACACCAAAAACAAAAAAATGTATTTTCATTAAAAATATTGATTGAAAAAAAAACAAAAAATATTTTAATAACAAATTAAAATTAAACGATAACTAAAAGTATTTTAAATTTCATTTTCGACAACTCATTAAAGAGTCTTAATTTGAAAAAAGAAGATAAAGAAAAAAAGATGAACTGGTGATACTGAAAAAACAATCATGATGATAGTGGAGACAATAACAAAGGAAGCAATGATCCAAGACGATCAAAAAGAACTAAGGATCATACAGAAAATATCTAAGTTAATCAAAAGTATAAAACATATTAAATTTGTTGATTTTTGATTATCTAATTTCTCAAATTTAAATTACTTATTTTAAAAATTAATATTTGCATGTTTTGGCAATGTGAAATTTTAGTACAAAAATTACAGTACAAAAAGTAAAAACTTAATAATTTCTTTTCTAATTGTGCAAAAATGGTTCTGCAAAAAGTACAATATTGTACAAATTTGTACAAAAGAATTCCAAGCTCTGCAAAAACTCTGCAGTTTAATGCAGAGTTTAATCAAGGATTTTTTGATGGTGTGCATTTTACAGAAAATTGCAGAGTTTTTGCAGAGCTTGGAATTCTTTTGTACAAATTTGTACAATATTGTACTTTTTGCAGAACCATTTTTGCACAATTAGAAAATAAATTATCAAGTTTTTACTTTTTGTACTGTAATTTTTGTACTAAAATTTCACATTGCCGCATGTTTTAGGTTTTATGAGTAAAATAGACTATTTGGGTATTCTGGACATTCATGAGAAAAACTAGAAGATCAATTTTTGCAAGAGAAAAAATTTTAAATAAAATTATTTTTGGAATATTGTATGTTTTTTATTTTATCTCCTATTTATTTCTCGTATTTTTTAAATAACTTAAATTCAATTTTCACAACAACAATCAAATTTTTTTGTTGGCTGAATTATTAGAATTAATTGTGAACGATTATAAATAATTTGAAAATTATATCAATACAACGAGATACTTTCAAAACATTTTTTGAACGAACGAGCTTTTTTTAACAGACCAATTTGTCTTTTATTCAAAAATTTTCAATTTATAATATAAAAAAATATTAATGATTTAAAATAGAAATTTTTTAAAAAAGAGATTTTTTTTAATAGGCCATCACTTAATAGACTGACAAAAAAAACTACATGACTGCGAAATAAACTAATTTACTAACAAATTAAATATTGTCGGGCCTACAAATTTAACCGTAAATGATTACAAATTTAAATAATATAGGTGACTAAAGAAATAACTGGCAAAAATTAATTTAAATTAAAAAAAATTAATTTAAATTTAAAAAAATCAATTTCAATCGAAAAGGCAGAGAATGGCATTATTGGACGCTGATCAAGATACGGAGACTCTAAAGCATTTTTTTTTTATGAAAAAAAAAACTAACCAGTCACCCCCAAATCACAACTAAAACTTATTAAAATAATATCATTAACTAGGAGGACATTGAGATTATTTATGTGGAGTCAAGGTTATGCCGTTATAAACAAAGCAGATAAATTATACAAAGTGTTTTGTAATCATGAAGGTCTAATGTATATATGTATAAAATTTCAAAAGTTTTGGATGAACCAATCACCAGATTTTATCGAAAACAAACTCGCGCCAACCTTTATTGAACACCCGTTAATTCCTTATTTTTTCTTTTTTTCCTATTGCAAGTATGGCATTATATTATTATATCATTTTGTATTTTTAATTTAACATATGATAGTGATGAAAATACATTACCAATGGTTCCGGTAAAGGCTCATTAATTGGTCCTTTATTTATTCCTTTATTTAGTATAATTATTAATGATAAACAAAAAAAATAAAAACATATTTTCTTTTTGATTATTACTTAGATATATTTTAAATTTTTAAAATGGAAGGAAGTCTCACGAAGCACCACTCGTTTATTATTAAACTGATGCGGATTTACCGAGAAAACGAAGAATCAAAGGAAGTAACTTTTAAAAACCCTAATAGCTAATAAATCAATTACATTTTTTAATTAATTTTTATTTTTGTCATTTAAATTAATATTTTTGTGAACCGAATTAGTTTATTTAGTCGGAAAATAGGATTTATTTTTTCAGTCAAAAATTAATAAAAATTTAGCTCAACAAATAAAATTTTCAGTCAGTTTTTTTTCTTCTCAGAAAATTTAGATTAAATTTATCACCACTAAAAAGTTTATGCTTTTTTAATATTGTAGATATTTTGGTTCATATTCAAAAATGTTGCTAGAGATTTTTGAAAAGAATTTGTTTTTTTTAACATTTTTTTCAATTATTCTTTTAATAATAATTAATTAAAAAAGTTTATTTTTTAAGATAAATACTATGAGTATTTTTTGTGAATTTCGTAATTAAATGAAACTAATTGGTTTGTTAAAGATTACCAAATATAAACTAAATGCGGCATGTTGAAGTTTATGATCAAAACTTTATATCAAATTGCTTATTTTATTTTTAATAATAAATTTCCTGAAGAATTAGGTAGAATTTCATAAAATTCTTGATATAATATTCTTGATATTTTTTAGGAAATCAGTCAACATAAAATATTATTTGTTTTTTTAATTTTATTATCTTTGCGAAGTTGAGTTTTTTGTATTTCGGATTTTTTACTCTTTTAATTCTAAAAATCGATTATTAATCCATTTATTTTATGATCAACTTAAAATAATTTTTTGAGACTGTAGCATAATCAAAAAAAAAAAATAATTTCGTTAATTTAAGAAATTATTATGCTTACTTTTTAATTAAGCATTTGATCATTTGATCTTGAACTTCAACATGCTCTAAATGCACATTCTCAAAAAAAAAAATATTTTTAACTCTTCATAAATGTGGAAATTTTTATAAAGTCAATATAAAAAAATAAAAAATTGGTCAACTTTTTTCTTTTAAATATTTTTCTAAAGCTGGTTTAAAATATTTAATTTTTTTGCAGTTTTTTTCAGTTTACTTATATAGATTACAAAATAAAGCAGCAAATTAGTGCCCATATCATTTATAAAAATTCTAAAAATTAAAAAAAATATTTGAAAAAGAAACAGTTTTAAATAAAACATATTTTTTTAAATCAAATCAAATTTCGGGTCCAAAAAATTGCGCAACTAGATCCCGTTTAGCACTTTTGGGCATTGTTTTAGCATTTTCCGCCGATTTAATCACTGCATTCCGATTCTTACAGTAAATATTATCATAATTTTTCTCTATAATCCGCTCCGGAACAGTCTTCTCATTTTCTTTTTGAATTTTTAAACTCAAAGCATTTTTCACACAATGTCCACAAGTTATTTCGTTCTTGACTAACAAAATAATGAACTAATTTAAAAATTTTTATTTTTTTTTGTCATTTACTAGCTTTCTCAATATGAAGCCCTTTTCCTATTTTTCTTGCCAGTTCAATCGGAGTTTCCAAATTTAAATTGAGACTGCATATGTCAACATTGTGCTGAATACAACAATTAAGAGACTCAGCTTGTCCTCCAGCACAACAGCTGTGGGCCAACGAGTTGTTTAAGTCTAAAATTAAATTCTATTAAAAATAAGCTTTAAATTAATTTAGCTGACCATCGAAAGAATTCAAATCCACAAGATCACTCTCAAACATCCAATGCAAGCAATTGATGGCTCCAAAATAGCAAGCCTCATGCGGAACATTCCGTCCCATCTTGTTTTTAGTGTTGTTCAAGGGCAGACCAAGTTTGACCAAGTATTTTAGGCAATTGAGACGGTCAGTTTGCACTGCCAAGTGCGCAGCAGTGTTTCCATTGCCATCTCGCACTGATAAATCAATTGATACAATCTTTTTAAGGGTTTCTAAAGAGCCGAATTCACTGGCATAGTGAATAGGCAGTTTTCCACTCTTGCATCTCGTAGCCAAAGAAATTTCTAGTTCTAGACAAAGTTCTATAACTTTTGGATGGTTGAACTCTGCTGCGTAGTGGGTTAAAATTTTTCCATTTTTATCTGGCAAAGATAAATCTATTCCATGATCGTACAAAATTTTAAGACATTCCACTTGACCAAATTTGGCAGCAATATGCGCTGCTGTGCAACCATTATTGTCTTGTGCGTTGATGTTTTTTGAATAAGGAATTAATTTTGCTAGAAGATTGGTATTGCCTCGAATGCAGCACTCGTGTATTCCACAGCGACCTAGGCCATTTTTTTCTTCTACTATTCTAGAATTTGATTCCTTAATTTTTTCTCTTTTAAATTCAATTATTAAATTTATTTTTTTTTAAATTACAATTTTTAAATTTTCCAAAAATTTTGCGTCATCGTCAAACTGACAAAGTTGGTGAAATTCAGCCTGAAAATTTGGCAATTCGTTCGTTTTGAGGCTTTGAATGACCTGTTTGAGCTGAAGCAAATCTTGGTATTTTTTTGATTCCTTTTCAGTTGGTATTAAAGCAAGTTGGAAATTTTTTTTATTGTTAGTGGTGGTCTTAGGCCGATCAGTTGTTTTGTCTGTGTTGATATTTTGTTCGTAATTGGGAAATTCAATGCGAGATGGATTTTCGATCTGGGTGAGAAAAAAACTTGTGTCATTGTTTTCGGTATCGGTTGGCTTAAATTTTTGAATTGAGTTATTTACTGAAATACTTAGAAAATCTTCGAATTCTTTTTTTAAGTCATTTTGAAGAATGTTTAGAGAAGGTTTGACTCGGATGTCTTCTACCAAACGATCTACGTTTGGATTACCATGAAGCTGCTGCAGCCATGACTCTCTTTGATCTATCTTATTAAATTTTGTTGGTTTGCTAGTCGATAAGCTTGTGTTTTCTCTGGAAACTCCGGGAGTTACCTTTAAATTTTGGTTTAAGAAAACTAAGTCTTTATTTGCTTTTGACATTATTTAATTTTATAGAAAAGTTTAAAAAAAATAGAATTTTTAATATAATTATTAGTTTAATGGATTTATGAATTTTGGTTGCTATGCCAACAAGCCAAGAAGCTTAAGAATCATTTGCCAAGATCTAATGAACATTTTAATCAAGATTAATAATTCCTGACGATTAAGATTTAACTATTTATTAAGTTAATAAATAATTTGCATTTAAAATATCACTAAAATATAAAAGTATTTTTTTCAATTTTTTTATCTCTTAATTTTTAACTTCAAAATAGTCCTTTATTCTTTTTCTAAAGTTCACGAAATTCAAAACTTTAGTGCTATCTGAATTTCACATTTTTGACTCAAAATTCGTAATCTAAGCCCTCAAAAACCCCAAAAAAAAATTTTTTTGAAGGAGGCAAAAAAAAAATTTTGTCGCACCATCATTGTAACCTACTAAACACCGCCAAAATCGTCAAATTAATTTTTTTTGAAAGCTCAGAACCCAAATACTTTTCTTTTGCTTCGGCTAAAACTTCCATAATTCTTGGAAATGTCTGATTTGTTCTTGCTCTAATATGCTGTTTTAAATAACACCTACTAAACACCGCCAAAATCGAAACATATTTTATCTAAGCATCCAGCTTTTCACACTGAAAGCAATCTTGAGATATTAGCCAAAAAATATGGACATAAAGTTGTTTTTTCGCCTAAATTTCATTATGAGCTCAATCCTATAGAAGGTCTTTGGTGTTATTTAAAACAGCATATTAGAGCAAGAAAAAATCAGACATTTCCAAGAATTATGGAAGTTTAAGCCGAAACAAAAGAAAAGTATTTGGGTTCTGAGTTTTCAAAAAAAATTAATTAGACGATTTTGGCGGTGTTTAGTAGGTTACAATAATGGTGCGACAAACGGTCAAGTTCTAAAAGCATATTTTTCAGGAAAATCGAAAAAAACAGTAGTTGAGCACCTAAAAATATCGAATTCTTTAGTTTAATCTAAAAATTCTAATAAAAGAATACAAATTTGACAAATTTGTTAAAAATCACATAATTTAAAGAGATTTTTTAAGAAAAATAAAGCAATAAAATAAAAAATTAAAACCATAGATTTGTTCAGAATTTTGTCTAGATTTTTTTAAAAAAAAATAAATCGGGCCATAATTGATCCCTCGGAGGAGATTCGATTTAAACCAGAAAAAACACATTTTTTTCCTTTTTTTAGCCAACAAAAACCGCCACACCCTTTTTTTTTTTCCTAAATTACATTAGCTTGTAGAGAATTTTATGCTCTTTCAGAATATATATACTTTTTTAATATTTTTAAGTTTTATCTTTGAGATTTTGAGTCTTAAAGAACAACAACTTTTTAAAAGGTTTGCTATTTTTGGAACCCTGGGTGAAGAAAAATTTTTTTTTGGGGTTTTTGAGGGCTTAGATTACGAATTTTGAGTCAAAAATGTGAAATTCAGATAGCACTAAAGTTTTGAATTTCCAGATAGCACTAAAGTTTTGAATTTCGTGAACTTTATTTTTTTGTTTTTTATTCTTTTTTTTAAAGAAAAATCAGAAATCAATTATGTCAATTCATCCCACCAAAAGGGAAGAAATCAACTAAACTCACATTTTAGAACTGAATATCCACAGTACAGTAGACATAAAGAGAAAAACTATTGACGTATAAATAACCAACAGCGATATTCAAATCGCGAACAGGTCCAACGACCACATGTCACGGATACTCTCCCAATTACAAGTGAAAATCAAAGGGAACAAGAACCTCCAAAGGGGAACACGTCAACACGTCAGAGATAAATCATGCCCGTGGAGACACCCATCGAAATCAACGTATTACCAGAACAGCTTTACTAAACAACACATAAATGTTGTGCTCTGACAACGGGGAGTTCGAGGAAACCAAAAAGAGAAATGGCTATGAACCACTGCAAATGCAATTTAGATAATCCAGATTTTACACGTAAAGATATAGTCATCTCTAAAGTCCACTACAAATACTATCAGAAGGAGACCAACCACCATATGGAGATGGCTTTTCTAAAACAAATGGCTCGTCACAATTATCAATGGGGAGACATCCATCACTGCAAGTTGCACTATGACCCCAAAGCGGAAACGCAAATAATGTTCTTGCGATTTTGCAACACAAACTTTCACGAAAAAGCGATCAAGGCATTTTAGCATGGAATGGCCAAAAGGAACAAAACATTATCTTTACTTCCATTTTAATAGGGCCTACACACTAGCGCACCAAGCGCGGAGCCGAGAAAGGTTACAATGTCAAAACATCGCCACTCAAACTGTGAAACAAGATCATCACAATGTTGAGACACAAACAGACATTCAAGCATTGACAAATGAGACTCAGTTTAATACTTGGAACTGTATGATCCCAAATATCCAACAACTAGCAGTGCATATTTTAGAAGCTCAACCATTAGCTGCTCAAGTTTTAACAGCACAATCATTAACAGCTCTACCATTAACAACTGTGTTGGGAGCCGCTCAAAATTTGGAAGCGATAGTAGGAACCAGAGTTGTTTAAAAGTCACAAGTCTCAAGTCAAGTCCTTTTTTTTTTCTAAAATATACGGGCGGTCAAAAAAACGGTAAAAAAATAAAAATTTAAGTTAAATTAATATATTTATTATTTAAAAAAAATTAGTTTTTTAATTAAAAAAAAATAAATTTAAAAATTAAAAATTAAAAAAGAAAAAAGTTTTATTTAAAAATAAAAAAAAAAAAAAGTCCTGACATGGACTTTTTTTTTAATGACTTGGACTTTTTTTTGGGACTTTTAAAACAACTCTGGTAGGAACAGCTCAAATATCAACAACACAATCTTTACTAAATACGGAAGCCACTAAACATTTATCAATTACAACGCAAACAGACACCGCTCAATCATTAGATACCCGTTCATCAAACACAAGTTCCAAAAAATCAATCAAATTAGCATGTAGCCTGTCTGCGTCCTCAATCTCATCTAGTGATACGGTGGTTGATGATCACGAAGATTGGGATGCTTGGTCAAATTACGAATTTGACAGGTTAAAAACCAGCAGTTCATTCGTAGTGCTAAAGGAAGATGAAGAATATCAAAACTAATTTTTGTATTTTTGTTTTTTCTTTATTAAATTTTGTCCTGACCAAATTTTCACTTACATTTTTTTAAAAATATTTCGAAGCCTCGGGGGGAGTCCTTTTAAAAGGGGGAGCCCTGTTGTGCTCCAACAGAGACTAAACTCTGTTAAATGTTTAAGAAAGTTAAAGCAACCTTTGTTTTGCTTTTAGCTTTTTTTCTTTATAAAATAGTTTCTTTTTTTCAACAAATAATAAAAAATAGTTACAATTAGAAATAGTAATTTCTCTTTTTGGTTTCCTCGAACTCCCCGTTGTCAGAGCACAACATAAAGGAATTTTCCTCAATAAAAAAAAATCATATGTTCTTAATTATAAAACAAAACATGGAACAATTTTTAAGCCAAAAAAACATAGAAATTTACGAAAATTTTTGGAAAAATATTTGTTAATTAAAATTAATTATATAAAAGATAAAATAAAGCACTAATGATAAAAAATATAATTTTTTTTTGTTGAATTTTTTAGTTGTTAGTAACCACGGCCATGTCATTACAAGCGAATACATCGGTAAGCTTATCAAGAAGAAAATAAAGCTTTGTTTTCTTTTAAAATATAAATAATAATGTTTTTTGATAATATTTGTTTATAATTTTAATTTTCTAATCTGAAAAGAAGGACTTTGTTCCAAGCTGAAATGCCTGTTTTTTTCCGTAATCTATTTAAATAAATAAATAAATAAATAAAATTATTTAATAATATTTTTTTTACTATTTTTATTTTCATCTTACTCTAATTTTTACAAATATATAATTGCATAATGAATGATAAGAAGGTTTTTAACGTTGGATTTAAGACCCTAATCCTTAAACTGTTTTTCAGAAAAAAAAAATCAAATTCAAAATATCAATCAAATTCAATGAATTTTTGGCTAAAATTCATCCGAATCATTTTTATTTAACAATTATTTAGAACATTTATTAAAAAATTTGATATTATTTCAAAATCTTTGCGAGATTTGAAAACACTCAAAAATTCGATTATTTTTAATACCAAAATTCCATATAATCTAAAATTTGGTTCTTTAAAAAAATCTTGAATGATTAAAGTACCTCTTGAACCACATAAAGAAATTTAAAATTTAAAATTTAAAAGTCTTGAATAATCCGAAAAACAATAAATGATTAAAATAAATTATACAAAGTTATAAAAGGAAATCATTAAAAACATAAGAATTTCTAGAATTCAACAATGAGACTAAAATGTCAAGATCATTTTATATCTGTTTGGAACACTCTCATGCAAGGTTTCTTTAAGTTCTTTTTTACTTGAAACAAAGTTTATTGTCATTTTGGCTCTTTTTATTGCTCTTCATGTTTATTTAGGTTCTTT
Source organism: Brachionus plicatilis (assembly GCA_010279815.1). Taxonomy (NCBI): domain Eukaryota; kingdom Metazoa; phylum Rotifera; class Eurotatoria; order Ploima; family Brachionidae; genus Brachionus; species Brachionus plicatilis. Next base: position 1,769,718 of record QEOQ01000640.1, on the reverse strand, counting down.
GATTCACAAAAAATTTGAGAGTTAATTGTCCTAATCATGATTGCCTTCTATTAAAAAAATATTCAAAAGTTGTTATAAATCATACTAATTTTATATAAATATTACTTGTGAAAATTAAATTAGTTATCATTGTAAACATAAAGTTAAATTTGGCGAACGTTCAACTCAGAAGATTTTTTTTTTCAAATAAAAATATTAAAAAAATCTCACAAATCAATCTTTAATTTGTTCTTAAATAATAAATTTTAATTAAATTAAAAAATTTCTCCAAAAATTGTTTTCTCTGAAAAATGTTAAATAAATTCTACGAAAAAAAATTCTATGAGTACATCTCTGTAAAACAATTTTCTATAAAAAAAATTATTTCTATGTAACTTTGAGCGATTTAATTTTCTATGTTTTAGTTTTCTTGACAAATTGATACATCATCGTAAAATTTTGCAACTAGTGGCAAAGAATACTTTTGATCGATCAAAATTAAAATTAAATTTGAATTTACTCTTACTACTTTTGACAAAAAAGACACCAAATAAAACATATAAGAAAATACATGCACAAAATGATCTATTGCAAATTTTATAATTAAAAATTATGCTTTCAAAATTATACATTTTTAATTGAATGAATACAATTTGGCAAAAAAAAATACCATTACATTAGCCAGTAAATAATCAATTTAGCCATTTTCGATCAAAATGTTCTCAAAGCAATTAAACCTGCTTTGACCGCAAATCAATTTTTTTAAATTTTGGACATAATTATTTAGTAGAAAATGATAAGATTATTTATCCGTCAATATTCATCGAGCTTCCAAGGGGTGTCAAAAATCAAGCAAAAATTGGACAAGTTGCCAATAAAGATTAGCACAAATCTCCTCGATTTAAAAACTATTAATCGCCTTGATGCCTGCAACATACAATTTTTGGAGCACATCCTCACCAATCTGGACACATTTGGTATCAAAGACAAACATTTGTGTGATACTTTAAGAACATATGAGAACTGGGATAGCCTTACCAAGGAAAACATCGAAAACACATGGAACATTTGCCGAGAGTGTTCGCTGAATAATCAAATATTTGCTACTTTGCTGTCAAAAAATCCGAAAATAATTGATATTGATAAAAAATACTTGAATCAGCGTTTGTATGATTTTAAGAATTTTTTTAGCAGAAAACACTTGGAACGCTTGTTGCTGCGAACACCGGATTTGTTGACTGCCAATATGGATCTTTTTAGCTATAAATTCAACTACGTTTTTGCCTTGATGGGCATTGATCAAAAAGAAATGAGCACTTCATGTGTATTCAGTTATCCTATAGAACATATCCGGCAAAGACACCTGTTCCTGGAAAGATCTGCCTTGTACGAGAAGCCCAAAAAAAAACTTCAGAATAATAACCCAAAATTAAGCTTCATAGTGGATCTGAATTTGAAGCAGTTTTTAAAGTTGTGCACCCAAGACATTTTTACTGTCGAGGATTTTGACGTTTTTTGTAATTATTTATGTGAGGAGAATTTTGACAATGAGCTTTTAGGTCTACGCATCGGAAAGTACTTAAAAAATCAAATACTGGACTCGATTAGTTATCAGAAAAAAATTGACCGACAAATCGATGAAATTGATTAATAAAATTTAATAAGGGATTTTAATTTTTTTATTTTCAACTTGAAAAGGAATTAATATTCTTTTTTAGAGATTTAATTTTTTTTTTTAGAAAATTTTTATTTTTTGTTGTTAGAATGAGCTTCAAAAACTCGAATACTAGTCAAGGGTCCGATGACTTTCAGGGTTTAAAAGACAACATCTCTGAAGCTGATTGTGAGTTGTTTACTTAATTTTTTTTGGCATAATAAATTGTTTTTTTTTTTTCTAAAGTTAATGTTGATGACGAAAAAAAGGACAAAAAAAAGGAGACAAAAAAATTCTTGTTCAAAAAAGATTCCAAAGATAAAGGATATGCGTCTTTGGCTGGAGATTTGAATCAAGATTCTGTTTTTTTGGTGAATACCAAGTAAATGATTTTTTTTTTAGATGGAAAAATTTTAAATTCTATTAAGGAATTCCAAAAAGTCTAAGAGTGATAACAAAAAGTCATCCTTGAGCGTGTTTAAGAAGTCTTTTAAGGATGAAAAACGCTTAAAAGACATAAAAGAAAGCAAAGAAGGTAAATATGTTGTTTTAGCTTGCTATTGTTTTTAGTGAGAGAAAAATTTGGATATTTTTTCAATTGAATATTTTATTAGCTCTTGAAGCCGCTGATTTTAATGAGATTTACACTCAAAGAACATGAATCGACATTTTTTTCCGATACTTTTTTTCGATTTTCTTATTTCAGTATTTTTCATATTAATTTTTTATTAATGTCTAATTTTATAAATGCTATTGCTAGCTATATAAACAGTTATTTCACATGATTCTTGATAACTTCGCTTTTCAGATATTAATTATTAATTAAATTAATAGACATTATTGAAGGTTTTAAGCGGACTGGTTTGAAGTGTACCACTCCCTTTCAGTCTCATTTTGATAATTTGTCATTTTCTTATAAAATAAACTAAAAGAAAGAAAAAAAATGAAACTTATATGTAATGTACAGTGGTGATTTGATAACAGTATTTTACGAAAAATTACTTAAAATACCGTAAATTAACCAAATTTTACCACATTTTACGTAAATTAACGTAAAATCCGAAAAGTGAAAAAGAAGTATTTTACGAAAATTTACGTAAATTTTCAGGATTTTGAGATCGTTTTGGTAAAATTTGGTAAAATTAAAAACGGCCAATTCAAAATTTTTTGAAAAAATGTCTTTTTTTTTCGTAAATTGGTCAAAAAATAGTTATTTTTAAATTGTTATAAAAAAAGCTTTCTTAAATTTTCGATTTTCGGAAAAAAAAGACATTTTTTCAAAAAATTTTGAATTGGCCGTTTTTAATTTTACCAAATTTTACCAAAACGATCTCAAAATCCTGAAAATTTACGTAAATTTTCGTAAAATACTTCTTTTTCACTTTTCGGATTTTACGTTAATTTACGTAAAATGTGGTAAAATTTGGTTAATTTACGGTATTTTAAGTAATTTTTCGTAAAATACTGTTATCAAATCACCACTGTACTTTATTTTTAGTTTTTTTTTAATTTTCATTTAGATTTTCAGTTTCGGGCTGGTTTTTCTCTTGATTTTTCCACAAAACGTTGTTTAAAATAAGCTATATAACTCTACATAAATTAAAAATATTTTTCTGGAAAATCAAATACAAAAATACAACAGCTTCTAATAAGAATATCTAATGGTTTATTAATTTAAAAGTTAAAAATGAAATTTTAAAGATTTATCAAGAAAATTGTGGGATTGGGAATTCGATATCGACACTTTCGAAATTTTGTTAAAAAATAGTGTAGATTTCGATTTTTTGATTTCGAAATTGAACAAAATAATTTCATGGGTTTCGAAAAGTGAAAATAAATTTCGACACTGAAACTCAGTTTCGACATCCAAATAAAAATTTCGATTTTAAAACTAAGTTTCGAAGTTAATTAATATATTCAAAATTATAAAATAACATTCGGAAATTTTTTTTACTTTTGAAAAAATAAATCAATCAATTAAAATTAAGTAATTATGCTTTGAATATTAAAATTATTTTGTTCATTGCTTTATTTAGGATCTTTTTTAATTATTTTTTATACCGACTAATTTTTTTAACAAAATTAAAAAGAAAAGTAACGGTTTTATCAGTTAAAAAAATCCTACCTAACTTTTTTTAACAAATTTAGTAAATAAACAACAGTTTCAGCAAATTGAAGTTTATGATCAATTTTTGATGCTCAAAATCATCAAATCAAACTAAAACTATAAAATAAATTTTAATTTTTTAATAGAATTAGTGCAGAGGTAAATTTTGGGTCTACTTGACCAACATACTATCAAAGCTTTTTAACATACTAGCCAAGCTTTTCAGCATACCCATTTTTCATCCCAGCATACTATACTTTTAAACACACTTATTGCTGAAAAACATACCTATCTTTTAAAAGCAATCAAAAAACTGCTTAATATACTTAACTTTTGAAATAAAAAAAATCTATTTTATATATTTACATAAGAAAAAAAATATTTCAATTTTAGTCAAATTAAGTAAATACAGACAATTCTCTTTTATGTTCGCTTAGGTTCGACAATTTAATGTCGGAATAATGAAAATGCTGGAAACTTGATAATCCGGAATTGAGAAAAAAATAAAAAATGTCGGACATCAGAATATTTTACAAAATTGATTTATTTATAAAGCCATTTTTTTTAATGAAAATCACCAAAAAAATTGCATATTAAGAAAATCAAATTTATATAATTTGTTTTAAAAAGTTTATCTTTCACATTTCAAATGTCTATTTTATGATTTCTCTTAATATATTTTAAGTCTTTTGACTAGAAATATTGATTATTTAGATATAACTTACTTGTCGTCAATTGATAATATATTATCAACACCAACTGTATATTTTTAGTTTGTCATGATTGCAGAAAAATTTTAAAGTTTTAATTAATAAATTAATGTCGGATAATGGAAATAATTTCTTATCTAAATTAAAAGGAAATTCGAATTCCGGAAATTCCAGGCTTGAGTGAAGAAAGATTTACAATTTTACCATAAGTATGTTAATCAGTTTTTAGTATATTATTAAGGTATTTGGTATGTTAATAATGAAAGTATGCTGGGATGAAAAATGGGTATGTTTAAAAGTTTAATCGGTATGCTAAAACAACAATCCCGGTAAATTTTTGGTTTAACATACTTTGTTACACCTAAAGGAAAAAACTGCAAAAGTCTGCAAAAAAATTATTCACTTAAAATAGCATCATTTCGATGGTATGCATTCTGCATTGTGCATTTTGATATTGCAGAGTTTATTTTTTTATTTAACATAATATGTTAAATCCAAAAATGTATCTCTGAATTATTTCTATTAAGAAATAAAAATTTATTTAATAGTTTTAGTATGATTTGAACATTTTGAGCATCATAAAATAGATCATAAACTTCAAATTGCCACAGTTTCAACTTCTCCATCGTCTTCATATTCTGAATTAGTTTGTGAAAGACATCCTGATGGCAAATTATTAAATTTATCGTGTTTATATAACTTATGTACACTATTTAGATGAGTTATCATGCCATTGTTCCTATGAAAAACTAACTGGGCATTACAATGTTTACAAATTGTTTTGGATGTATCATTTAGCTTGTTTTGAAAATGGCCCCATACCCAACTTCGTTTAGTATTTTTTTTATTCGGAAGATTTTTTTGATTTGACGACATCTTTTTTCAATTCAAAAGAGTTTATTTTTACTATTAATTTATAATTTTTTTTTAGTCAAAATATACACAATTTTTCAAATTTTCATTAAAAATAAAAAAGCTTAAATTTTATAAGTGCTATTCTAAAGGGACAATTAATTTGGTATTTGAAAAGATAATTCAAATACGCACATAAAATAAAAAATAGCTATTTCAACGTGAAAATTGAAGTTTTAGTTTCGAAACTAAAAACATAATGTCGAAAGTGAGTTTCGACATAGACATTATTTTTGGTATTCGAAATCAAAATTTGAATTTCGAAATTTTTTTGTTTATATTCGAATATTTTTTTTATTTCGTTTTCCCAACCCTGGAAAATTGACTAGTGCAAAAGTCAGAAAAAAATTCATTTAAAAGTCATCTACACATTTGACTTATTACATTTTAAAATAAAGTCAAATGACTTTTTAAATAATATTTTCAGTTAAGTCAAGTCATCAAACTTAAATTTGACTTCGAATTTGAAATACCCAATTAGCTAAAAATGTCAAGACTCTTACCCATACCCATAACAATTTCCCGAAAAAAAGTTACTCCAATCTTACCCAAATCCTTATAAAATTAGGTGGAAATATCTGGTTTTAATTTAAAAACTAGAACCTAAAATTTGTTCAAAATTTTTTCTGGTGTCAGAATTTAAAAATAAAATTGGAAGTAAAGAGCTATTTCTCCGACGAATATTAAAAAACTCTAAAGAGCTGAAAAAATGCTTTTTTGGATAAAAAAACTTCCAATACAAAAACAAAAAAATTTTCTAACTTTTGTTCTAAATGTCAAGAACTTGTTCCATAAATGAACAAAGTAAAACAACTTTTGTTTCACCTGCTTTTAAAGTCTGCAAAATTTGTGCAAATTAATTGCTTTTTATTTTTAATACTTTTAAATAGGGTGCAATTTTGCACACTTCCGCAGAAGGTGAAACATAAGTTTTGTATGAAATTTCACAATGCCGCTAAATCCCACTTTATATACTTTATAACAGATCATTTTGTACGAAATTCTTCCCTTTTTAAGAATATATACAGATATGAAGACTTTTGAGATATAATTCAACTCAAAAAAATAAAAACAGCAACAAGTTCTTTCAAAAACTACCAGATTTTATTTTTCCCTCTAAAAAAATATTTTGCCTTGGTTAAAATTTTGATAATTTTTGTTTCATCTTATTGATTTTAGTTAAATTAACAAAATTAAATAATTTTTTAAAAAATCACATGCTTTAAAACATTAAGATTATTTTATTTCTATAACATTAGTTTAAATTAGTGAGCTAATCCAAAAAGAAACTCCTGCTCTAAGGGTGTTATTCT